>JAXQQM020076230.1:0-134736 GCA_034641835.2 Pinus albicaulis | reverse complement strand
TCAAAGCAGATCCCTTCAAGGTTGAAGGAAATAGTTTGAGTTTTTGAGAATCTTCCATATAGTCATAAGTTCGGCACACTACTTCAACCTCAAACAGAAATGTTTCAGGATCTTCACTTCGTAATCCATAAAAGTTAGGGAGAACAGATGGTGAAATATTTTTCATTGTTGCATGAGTTTCCTCATCAACTATAGGGAATCCAAGAAAATCGTCCCTACTTCTACCATTATTTCCTTCACCATTGTTATCTTCATTATCTCCTCCTCCTCTATCTCCACCTCTATTTATTACTTCCTCTGCCATGATAGCTTCTTTAGAGTCCTTATAGTACTCTAGTTCTTCTATCAAGGAAGGATGAGAGAAAGTTTCTTTGTTTTCAAAGTAGGCTTTAATAGGTGGTGTAGGAGAATCCTCTAATTCAGCTGTTCTTTGGCTTCCAAAAATCTTAAGGCTAGGGGTAGATGATGGTGAATCTGGTCTATGCCTTGAAGAAGATGGAGTTGTGAAAATCGAACTCTTGGCTTTAGCTATAAACCTTCCCCTAGAATCTCTTGCTCTATGCATGTCATTTTTTTTTTTTTAGTTTTTTTTTTTTAACAAAAGTTGGGCTAATAATTCTCTTTCTGATCTTCCAGATCACACTAGGTGCAAGAAGAGAGCATACTTAAGAAATTACTAAACCAATAACTCTCTTTTCTGATCCTCTAGATCACACTAGGTGCAAGAGGAGAGCATACTTCAAGAAGTTATCAAGTTTTCCCTTCTTTTTATGATTTTATGTGTTTTTTTTTTAAGAAATTGGCTACCTAGTTACACTTCCCCGGCAACGGCGCCAAAATGTTTGGTCAATTTAGTGTGTCCTAAATTGCTGCATTTAATTGTCAATCCGGGAATCGTAAGCCGATGAAGTGCGGCGCACTATATGTGCAAGATAACCTCTTTCTTATCTTTTTGTCGTTTATGGTCTTTCTAAGGTGAAATGGAAATTCTAAAGTGAGAAACAAGCTTGGTTATAATTGTTCAAGGAAATGATATTCCCCTATAATGATTTTCCAATCTCGAAACTTCAAAAGCAAATTGGAATTACAATGACAAAAGAAAGTAAAATGCTGAAATGGAAAGTGCTGTTAATCTAATGAATCAAAACAAGAAACTAGTGAATATGAAAACTAAACTATTCTTGCTGCCAACTGAACACAAAAGAAACTATGCTTATGGAAATTCAAAGTTGCAATGAAAGAAATCTAAACCAGATTACATCAATTCATTTTCTGACCCTTCATCATTAGACCAGCTATGACTTGCGGAAGTAATCATAAACAACTTGTGTAACTGATATTTAATTTGCAGAAAGTAAACTAATACTAAACCATACACACATGATTCAATCCTTCGCCATCAGTCCAGCTGTGGCTTTCGGAGGCAATTGAAGATGTCATACATGATTCAATATATTTAAGTTTGCAGAAAAGAAACTAATACTAAACTACACACTTCAACATGCAGCCCCTCACCATCAGTCCAGCTGTGGCTTTCGGAGGAAACTGAAGACGCTATGAGCAGCTTAATATATCTAATTTTGCAGAAAGGAAACTAATACGAAACTACACATCTCATCATGCAGCCCCTCACCATCAGTCCAGCTGTGGCTTTCGGAGGTAGCTGAAGACACTATGAGTAGCTTAATATGTCTAATTTTAACTACTGAATCAGATAAACAAAACTGAAATGCACAAAAAAAAACTGAAGTAAACAAAGACTGTGAAAGAAAAATAGCAGCAGAATAATATCAGTTTCATATCATTAGCGAAAATACTATGAAAATGCCCCGGGGTGTCTACCTAAAACCTGCACAAGAAAACTGATCAGTATTTTAACAATCATAAAAACATAAAAGACAAGAATGCAATGGAAATTACAGAAATGTATGAACAGAAATAAAACAACTATGAAATATGAACATGTAATGGGTTATGATACAATGATTACTTAAAGAAATGAAATGAAAAATATATACATTAATACACAGAACCTCGGCTGAGCAGGGGCCCTCTACGCAGCTCTGGTATGATCTTCAAACACGAATTAAGTTATGAAACAGATTTTTTCACATTAAAAGAAATTCATTACAGGCTGGTGGTATTACGGCTCAAGGCAGCGTAATCACCACATAACAGAGTACGCACATCAACTTAACAACTAACAACTATCAACTCACATTCACTAACTCTACGTGCGTATGCAAACGCTCTTTATAAAGCAATAAAATGTAACTCTTTCCTGAAGTTTATGATAGCAGCCAACACGTAGACCACGAAGGCCACGGATTTAGGAGTATGGCCATGTTTGGGAAACGGATCTATGGAAGGTGGGCGCTTAAATTCAACTCCAGAACTTTGCACAGATGTCAATTAACTTCCACAAGCTTGGCAAACGGCCGTATGGATGTTTCTATGCCACGAAACAGAGTCCAGCCGACATAGAACTCCACAGTTGACTTCCACGTGGATGGCTTTGACCGCGGCTTTCCTTGACGAATTTACTTGAACCAATAGGACACGAACCATGTCCTTGTCATTCCTAGCTTGCCCATGTGGCTCGTTTCCTTCGTTGACACCTGTAACATTGATTTCCACAAAATAGCTGCGGAAAGTTGCAGCGGCTGCGGAAAGTGACAAGTTTCCGCAGCTGCATGAACAAAATCTAAATCAAATAGAAAACACACAAACATAATTAAAAACCATGTTAGATACCCTTTTGCACATGATATTGACAATTTTGGAGGTTTAGGTGAGTGAAAGAGATATGGAAAAGTGTATGGAAAAGAGACAAATTCGGGACTCAACACAACCATGCACTTGATGTTGGAGGCCTCCCTTTGGAGATTTTCGAGTCCTTCACTGAAGCTCTTAAAGCACTCTTTATCCCAAATATCTTAGGCGTTATCACAATACAAGGATGCAAGGAAAATGAATGATCAGACTAGCCCAACAATGACCAACTAGTAGTGGAAGGATGGAGATCACTTTATAGGAAGGGAGAAGAGGTTGGGAGCCCATGAAAGAAGGAGGAAGGTCCACTTTCCAAGGGAGAAACCCCCATTGATAATATCAAAGCTCTAAAATCAAAGAGAATGACCCTATCACCACCGACTAATAACTAAATCGCCGCCCTGGAACTTCTAGAGGTCGAAGCTTCTCCTCCATTTGAGGAAATACTTCCATAAAAGGTTTCCCAGAAAAAAGGGCGTTGACATCGCTAGGCTAGAACTATAAACCTTCCATCAACATGGGCAAGCCACGAGAGAAGAGATTTGACCCACAAAATTAGGGTTTTAACTAAGTTTCTCCAGTGTTCTTTCAAGGCAGCTTTCTCTGAGTCTTTAGAGGATGTATTTTGTCTAGGTGGAAATACTACACAGGATTTGTCACAGGGAACTTCAACATCAAGGATGGGAAGTGATCAGAGTGAAAAATTACAGTGTAACACATGCTCCCTAAAGCATGAAGGAAAAATGAGGAGTGATGGGTGAAATGCTTTACGAACTAAGGCAAAGAAATTGGAATATCACCAGGAAACCTGCCAAATCAAACACAATAAAATATATTACATCTTTGATATGAACATGCCTAATAACATATCTGTGTACTAGGCATAAAATAACATATGAACCCACGATATGGTCGTAACCATCCATCTAAAAGAGATCATAGAAACAGATACACGGTATGGTCGTAGCCATCCATATAGACATGATCATATGTACAATCAGTAATACTCAATAACTCCACGCAACCTGGATAATGAAAAATGTGATCCATGGTCTTCTTCTCGATCTAAATCTAACCATCATACGAATCTATCCATGTGAATAGATGAACTAATGTCGAACATGGTAGAAACCACCTGATTATTGGTCAATGATGAAAACTATTAACATGCACAAGAGAAACCACCAATAATGACAATGGTCCTCAAGGTACAATAGCACAAACTACAAGTTTGAATAAATGTCTTGAGGTTGAATACTTGCAGAATCATCCGATCGGAGGCCAATGGGGTGAAATTTTCATTGAACGTGAAGACCTTTCCATTGAGGCATGTAAGCTCCAAGGTACTGAAAATGAATTTCTAAACCATCTTCCCGGATAATGAGATTAAGTCGACACGAAGTGATTTGTCGAAGGAGGGACATAATCATTCCCACATCATCGACACGAAAAAAAGAAAATCTTAAGATAATAGGAGTGATTTAGGACTATTATAGAGAGGGTCAAATAAACAAAGGATTTCTGACTTTGACAAAAGGACTTCTCTTGAACATATCAATGGCACGACTCTGGAGTGTGGCAGCATTGGACTCAAATGGGATCAGCGGTCAAGATGAAAAAAATGGCGATCAAATAGGAGGCAAATGGATTTCCCAAACCCACGAAGGAAAAATGATGAATGAAGATATCCCCAACCCGACACAAACTGCAGATCAGTGTCATGTTCAAGAGCGACAAGCTGCCCAAAACACACAAGATGTTCCACTTTTAATTTTCTCCCACTATTGCTAATGATTACCTCTTTATTTTTTATAGCCAGCATGAAGAGGATAGCATATGTTGAGCATGTAAGTTCATTCTTTGTGTTATCACCAAACTAGGACTAATTGGGCTGCTCAACAGTAATTTTGATGTAACTATTTCAAACCACTTGGGGCTGGAAGCTAGCCCTTCCAAACAAAGAGGACTCTCTCAAGAAAAGGTAAAATATTCAACAAACAACCTTATAATGAAGATGGATAACTCTTATATGTCTTTTAGATGATTTTTTCGGGTGGAAGATGAGTGAGGGCTACTATTGGGGATGGAATCAATCATAAAAATTCAATTAAAAATAAGTATCATTCATGGAAACTGAGGCACGTGAGCTCTTACAAAATATCTTTGACAACAAACAGAATACATAAAGGAAGTTGGAGCATAATATTTTATGAATTTCAAGTAATTATGTATGAGAAAGTTAAATTATCATTCAAAAGATAAAGGACAAAAACACATAAAATCTCAATCAGAAGCTCAGGTCTAAACAAAACCACGGGCGCAATTGTCTATTAACTGAGTGAAAATAGATTACATAGTAGCTCTGGTCATTACATCCATCAACCCTCTCTAATTATAAAAACTCCATTATTTATAGAGTTAAATCCATTTTACATAGGTCTGCCTCCTGGGCTAGACTCCCGAACCTGATATAGAGATCTAATCCACAAATGAATTCATTACATTGAGGAAAAATAGAGATAATTCTGTTTGAAGGATTTTTTTGTAAAAAAGGACTCTAACTCTATTAACTGCATCAAAAAGAACTTTAATAACCCATGATAATGATGGATATCAAACCAAACAAAAATTTTTAGGTGGCAACCAACCATGTTCAGGTGACAATCTGTCATACTGGATTTCAGGTCCTGATATACCGAATTTGATGATGAGTTGTCCATTCGTGAGGTGGAAAAAGTGATGTGTTGTCAACCATGTCAACCTTATGAACTGTATTTTTGAGTTGTCTTCATCAACATATGCCCCAATGACACTTCACGATCTCTTTTTATGACTCGTCTCCTTCCTGAAATGCATTAAATTCCTAAAAAATACCAAAAATTTGGCACGCTATAAAAACATAGTATTTAGGCAAGTTTGTAGCATAGTTTTCGTAGCATTCTCATAACACCACCTTCTGCAACTTTTTTCACTTTTCTGCCTGTGAGAGAGACTTCATTGGGTATAATAAGTTACACATGCCCTCATTTACCCCTGACATGATATCTTTGGAAATTTTTACCTCAAAAAATTCTACAACGAGTTCGTAGCAAAAACTCAGCTTCAAGCCTGGAGCTCGCTGCGAACTTTCCTAATTTAAACGAATTTTGTGATTTTTCTCCTTAACTCCAAAAACATTCTTGCAGCCCTGTAAATGACGATATGATATCCTAAGACAAAAAATCCAAAAAAGGTGTGTCTTACAATATTTTAAGGAGCAGCGGGGTCATCTTCCATCACAATCATTTTAAACCTTTTTTCTTCAACTCTGCTCGCGCCATCTCCGTTTGTATTTCCAATTCTCGGACTTGGATTTGTAACTTACTTCTTTCTGATTGCAACCAACTGCTCCTCCTGAAGAGATGTTTCATCATTCTGTGTAGAGGCAGTGTCCTCCTCAACATCTTCCTTGACCCCTCTGCAACCTCATTATAAAAATATATCTGTTTTCTCACTTCTTTTTGAAGTTTGTGATCTCCTGCCTCTCTTGTTTACAGTATGCTAAGTCCAGCTTAGTTTCCAAAATCTCTTCTCTGGCTTCCTTAAGTTGTTCTCTTAGAAGCTCTAGTTCATATTTTTCCTGAACTTTTTTCTTTCACTTCCTTGCCTTGCTCACCTTTGCCTCTGTTGGAGATAACTCTATTATTTCTTCCCTTACTGGTGTTTCTCCTTTTCTGGTTCCTTATGCAACTTCTCAGGTTTTTCTCCCTTTGATAATTGTGACCTAGTGAGTGGCTTCCTAGGTTAAAAAAAAAACCTAAGTCTTACTTGGAAAAATCTAGCTTCTTAGCCTTAAGACTCTTTTTCTTATTTTTTTCTCCTTTAACCTCTACAGGTTTCACAACAGAAGATTCCTCAATATCAATTGCTTGCAAGATATCTTCTAGCTTTCCTTATCCTTCTATGGGTTCTTATATCAATTTTGTCTTTAATACTAATAGGGGTTTTTTTAGGCACCACCGTCTCATGCAATTGATCAATTTCTACCTCCATAGGCTCCACATGGGTTGCACCTTTGTCTGCACTTCCACCTCATGTTCAACCTCTGTTTCAGCCCTAGATTCTTTATCTTTCCTTAGAGTATTTTTCTTTGATCTAGGTGTCATTCTAGGAGTGAGGACATCCACCTCATACCCACTCAAAAAAGAAAAGTGGAACAATCCCTGTTTAACTTCTTTAACTCCCCCATACCTAAAAATTTAATCAAACCATGGTGAAAAATATAACTGTCACTACTTTTAGGCTTATCTTGAACCTTATCAATCAATTTGCCTAAACTACTAAACAGAAAAAACGTTAAATCTAGAGGTTGTTTACCTGTGAAATGAAGCAACAATCTGAAGTGGTATTGATAGATCATGTGAAATATACCCTCACAAGTAAATTATTTCTGAATCACCATCAATAGTTTTGAAAAATTATCCTTGAGGAAAGTCCTTGAGATGGTTGAGCTCATGTCTATGCCTATGTGCTCCTCCTTTAGAAACTCATCACAGTTTTGAAGCTTAAACTTTGTTGCTTTAAACCACTCCTCTCCATACCTTGGAATCTCAGTTCCTTGTGCAATTGTCTCAGGAGACACAGTAAAATTGAGGATTCCCACCTTCTAACTTGTACCAATGAATTTTACAACAAAATATTTAGACACCTATGCATGAAATCCTTGCAGTTTCTGGCAGAACCGCATGCAACCTTCATTTGTAAAATTGTGTGAGAAGCTAGGGTCTTCTGCAATTAGCCTCATATCCATGGGCTCATATCTAACCACAGTGCCACCCTTGTTTTGCTTTCTATATATGAATCCATACCTTCAAACACAACGTTGATATGCTTCTTCTTTGATACCTACAGAATTGTTTGAGACAACAAGCACCTCCCTTGACACAGGTAACACCTAGCCTAAGACAACTACAGGACAAGGATCAAGACTCTAGACTGTTGGGAAATTTTTTTCAAAAAACTTACAAGGATGAAGGTGAGGTTCTTTTTGAATTATGGGTCGGGCTAAATTAGGAAAGAGGAAATGAGTGGGAAAAACAAAATGATATAAGGCATAATGATTACCATGCATGCACATGACATATGATGACACATAAATGAATAGTACCATGATGACAAAGTGTGCACTGACCACTGAAATTATGACAAGATGCTTCTTATCCCACCGTTTTCATAAAAAACAAAGTTCGTAGCATTTTCAGTTCTTGGGAGGGCAAATTTTCTACAGAACTGTCAGGAACTTCCGTAGTGAAATCGGATTGTTTTACACTGACTACGCCGCGGAATCTAGAAAATTTTTCCCAAGTGTCACATAATGGCCTTTACTACCCATGTAATCATATTTTTTTGAAATTTACCTTGATAAGACATCTATTGCATGACCAATGACCATTTATACCCCTTAAACTATGTGCAATAAATTTAATGAATTTCATGACCTTATTTCATCCTAATGACCTAACCTAACTTAACTAAGACCAACAAAGATAAACCTAGTTGTTATCAAGTTTAATATCAGCTCAACTGGGGATGCTACAACCATGTGGTGCAGTAAAGAACCAGCAGCTCCAATTCCTTACTTGAAAATTGAAAATTATGAACTTGGTGAAATCTTCTTCAAGCTTTTATGGCCTTCTCCTCGGATTCAAACTTGATGATAATATCACCTTTATTTTCAAACAAAACAAAAGAGAAAGGACTATATAAAATGATGTGAATTTCAGCATAATGAATTAGGAAGAGTAGTGTTTTAGAAACCTGCCATTGACAGGTCCTCCTTCACCCATTCATTTCTTCAAGTAAGAATGTGTTGTTCCCATGATATGTTGCTATCATAAAGGGTCCTTTCCAGATATTTTCAAATTTTCCATGCTTCCCTTTATATTCAATCCTGGCCTCCCACTTCAAAACCACATCTTGAACTTTTAATTTTTCCTCCTTTGTCTTCATGTTAAAATTATTTTTAACTATATATTGTGACTGCTTGTGATTAGTGTATAGTTCCTCCCTTTTTTCCTATAGAGAAATGAGTTGATTTATCCTTCTTTGGATTGCATTTGGTTCTTCTTCCAACCCTAGAAAAAATTTCATCACTGGAACTGCAAGGGAGATTGGAAAGATTGCTTCAGTTCCATATAGCAGCTCATAAGGATATGTACTTGTAGACCTCTTGGTACAAATTCTGTGAGCCCATAAAGAAAATTTTAACTTAAAATTCCACGACTTTTTGTTTTCTTGCAAAACCTTCTTGATGATTCTGACTATGTTTTTGTTTGATGACTCAGCCAGGCCATTACCTTGAGGGTAATTTTCTATGGAGTTACCAAGAGTAATATGATATTGATTACATAAACTAATAAATTTTTTAGAGTTGAAAGCTTGAGAATTATCAGTGATAATTTTCATGGGATAGCCAAACCTTGATAAAATATTGTTTTCCAGAAAATGAATAATGACCAAGTCTGTAGCTTTCCTTGTAGGGATAGCTTCAATCCACTTTGTGAATTAATTAGTGGCTATTAAGATCCACCGATGTTGGCCTAAGCATGCATGGTGTATATCGCCAATAAAATCCAATCCCCATTGCTAGAAAGGAGCTTCTACAAATATGGGTTTCAGAGGTAAATGCATTAGCTTCTTTTTTCCATAAAAAATTTGACACTCATGAAAGGAAACAATGTTTTTGTAGATGTCTTTGAACATAGAAGGCCAATAGTATCATGCTCTAAGCATATTTTCTGTTGTAGCATTCCAATAATGATGACCTCCACAATCACCCTTATGAAATTCATCAATTACCCTCTCAGTTTCATCTTCTAACAAGTTGTTTAAGAATATCCCACCAGTATCCCTCCAATATAAATTCTTATTTAAAATGAAATACCTTAGAGACTTAAGATTTAAAAATATGTATTTGGACCTGGTTAATTCAAGAGGAGCCTTGTGATGGTGAAAAAAAAAATTACATCCCTATACCACTCAGACATAATGAATTTTTCCTCTACAGGGATAAATTCATCTTCTTCAACTACTTCTAAAAATTTTGCAATAAAATTCATATCCAAGAAATCAAAATTTCATTGTGTCATCAACTTTTTCAGCCCCTAACCTTTTACCAAATTTGTAGGCCTAATATCCATATCATACTCCAACAAAGTGGCAATCCCCTTACCTCTTTTTCCATCTGGATTAGCTTGAGTCGGTCTGTCTTTCACCACAACATTAGGCAAAAAAGCCACAATGTGAGAATGTATAATATATATTCTAAAATCCTTAAGTGCCTTCACTAGAGCATAGGCTTGTTTCTCCATAATGATGTACTTTAGTTAATAATTTCCAAGTGTCCTACTGAAGAATGAAATGGGTTGATCATTACCCTGCTACCTCTTCTGCAATAACACTCCTACAATTGTATGTTCAGAAGCACATGTAAAAAGCAGAAAATCCTTAGAAAATTCAGGGCTTATGAGCACCAGAGATTTGGTAAGGGCCTTCATGATCTCTTCAAAATACCGCTTTGCCTCTGTTTTCCATTTAATATCAGAATCCTTCCTAAGCATCTTAGTAATATGCTTAACGATTTCTGCAAAATTAGGAATGAATCTCCTAACAAAATTTACCTTGCCTAAAAAGGATTGAATCTCTTTTCTATTTCTATGAAAATATATCTTCTGAATGGCAGCGAGCCTACTTGGATCAATCCTTATTCCTTATTTTGGTATTATATGTCCTACTGAAGAATGAAATGGGTTGATCATTACCCTGCTACCTCTTCTGCAATAACACTCCTACAATTGTATGTTCAGAAGCACAAGTAAAATCCAGAAAATCCTTAGACAATTCAAGGCTTATGAGCACCAGAGATTTGGTAAGGGCCTTCTTGATCTCTTCAAAAGACCACTTTTCCTTTGCTATCCATTTCATATCAGAATCATTCCTAAGCATCTTATTAATATGCTTAACGATTTCTGCAAAATTAGGAATGAATCTCCTGAAAAAATTTACCTTGCCTAAAGAGGATTGAATCTATTTTCTGTTTCTATGAAAATATATCTTATGAATGTCAGCGAACCTACTTGGATCAATCCTTATTCCTTATTTTGATATTATATGACCCAATAATTTTCTAGTGGTCAAAGCAAAAACACTCTTACTAGGATTGAGAGAAATACCAAATTTTCTGCATTTTTGTATAATTTTCTCTAAGTGTTTGAGATTCTCTTCTTCCTTCTTTGAAAACACAGTGATATCATCCAAGTAAACCACCATTGACCTGTCATTTTATTTAGCAACTGCAATTTCTATTTCCCTTTGGAAAGTTGCTCCTGCATTCATGAGACCAAAAGGCATTTTGGCATACATAAATTTCCCCCATGGCATAGTGAAGGTGGTTTTCTCTTGGTCATCTGGATGCACTAGTATCTAATTATAGCCTAAGAAACCATCTAACATAGACATCCTTTGGGGTCCAACAATGTTTTGCAATATTTGGTCCATTTTTGGAAGAGGATAATTGTCTTTAAAGGATGCCTTATTCAAACTTCTGAAACCAATGCATATCATAATCTCGCCATTTTTCTTTCTCACATGTACCAAGTTAGTGAGCCACTTAGAAAAACTCAATGGAACAATGATTTTTTCATCAAACAACTTCTTAATTTCTTTTTAAATCAATGGCATAAGCAATGGATTGATTCTCCTCAATTTCTGTTTAAACTGATTTTCATTTTCTTTGATTGGTATTGTGTGTTGAATGATGCTAGGATCATACTTCTTTAAGTCCTCATAACTCCATGCAAAAACATCAATGTATTTTTTCATCAAATCAACATACCTCTGTCTCACCTTTGAGAAAGAAGTTTGGACAACTTGGCCAACTTGGGATTTTCTGCAGTACCAAGGTTACAACTTTCAACCTCTTCAACATCAACTTTCATCTTTGGATACTTAATCACATTATTCTGATCAAACAACTTTTCAAGGGGGGTTAAACCTTTATGAATGCAATTATTTTTCAGCTGGAGGACCTCTAGATTAGCTTTGGTTTCAGAAAACATATTTTGCTGATCTACTTGAATTTTTTCAAATTCTTTTTTCAACTCAAGAAATTTTCTGACCTGTTGATGATCCAGGTGGATATTGGTGGCCACCCGCCTATTCCACTTGGGGCCCCACCATTTTCTCTTTCATTTTTTCAGTTTCAGCACAACTTACTATTTTTAGTTGTTTTTTGGGTCCTGGACTTTTAGAACCGTTTTGATGCCCTAAACTACGTTTTTTGGGAAAAGTGGGAGAAACATGGTTCCATGAACCGATTTTGCTCACATAAAAAGTTTTATTCCTCGAATAGATCTTTCTAACGAGGTATGGTGCTTGTCAAACGAAGATCGTATGCCAAAGTTACGTCCCCGGGAAGTTGAAAAACCAATTTACCCAAACGGGGCCCATAGTTTTGATGCTTCATCTCCTAGGGTTAGGGTTTTGGATTTTTAGGGTTTTCCATTGTTTTCAAATAATAAATAGACCCTTGAGCCTCATTGTAACACATTTCACAGGTCTGTAGCTGCCACATCTCTTCTCAAAGATAAGCTACCAGCACCCTAGCTATTTTATTTCCATTCTGTCTGTAACAAAAATTCAATTCTTTGATATTAATGAAATGAAGTGTTATTTCCACTACATATTTGTATTTATGGTTATATGTGTATTTTGTTGTGTTCCTGCATAAATCCAGATCAGTGGTATCAGAGATATATTCTTTTCTTGATCCTTCTTTGCATGTCCCCAACGAGGTAGAGGTATAAGGAGTTAGGGCTCGATCTGGTGGAACATTTGCAAGATCAGCCTTGCAAACCCCGACGGCTACCCATGGGGGATGAAAAGAAAGATGAGGGAGCAGGATATCCTATCAAGATATTGCTCTAGGAGGCCCTTGAAAAACAAAGGAACGTGATGATGGATAAATTTTCCCAGATCCTTCAACGACTGCCCACCAGCGGCGCATCTACATTCAGCAGCCACTCTGGAGGCGCAACTCCCTTTAAGGTATAATTAAACTTTGACATTCCCATATTTAAGGGTCAAATAGATGCAGATGCCATAGATAGATGGTTGAATCTATTAGAAGGATATTTCTTGGTTCATGACTTTTCTGACCAGGAGAAGATTATTTTTGCACTCCTCAAAGCTACGCCCGATGTCAAGGACTGGTGGGAAACCTACTATGAGAAAAAGGACGAGACAAAACCCTCTCTGTTCTTAGTCGTAACCACTTGGAATTCTTTCCAAGACGCCATCAAGGTACAATATTATCCCGTGGGGAGCAATGAGGAAAAGTACTTACAATGGACCACGCTGCGGCAATAAAGGGATCAAGATATGCATGAGCTGATGAATATGTTCCATACCCTACGCACAAAGTTGGGTATCAAATATTCAGAGAAAAATTTGGTGCTAAAGTATCGCATTTGTATGCACAGATACATTCAGGAGGAAATGGAGTTCCTCGACATCTCCTCGCTTGGTACGGCATACCAGTATGCTGCCGAGAATGAGCATAAATTGAAACAAAAGAAGCGAGACTTTGGATCTATGAATCAAAAGCAAGGGAAAGGTACCCCCAAACTATAGAACAAAGGAAAAAGCCAAGGCATGGCAGCCCAAGACAACCTGCCAAAGCCACAAACAAAGAACAACACCGCGAAGCCAAAGAAGGACACAGGAAAGTGGTGTCAGTTCCATAAGATCTCCACTCACAACACAAGTGAGTGTTGGGCCAAGCAGTCATTGGTGGTTGAGATGAGGGCTTCTGAGTCAGATGCATGCTCTAACTCTGAATCATAACATGAAAAGGGGAATGACAAAGGGAAATAGATTATTGATACGGAGCCCAACGCCAATGTTCCTACTACGAAGATCCAGAAGGAGGAACTGGAAGATCCAGAGGAGGAGGAGTGTCTCTTCCACCCCCAGATGTGGGTAAAGGGTTCCCCACTATAGTTCATTGTCGACAATGGGAGCCAAAAGAACCTCATTTCAGAATACGTCGTGAAGCGGTTAGGCTTGTTGACCATAGCACACCCACAACCATACACCATTGGGTGGCTTCACCAAGGACGAGATCTCCGCATCAGCCAGCAGTGTCGCCTTCCCTATAGCATCAAGCCCTTCAAAGATGAGGTATTATGTGACATTGATCCTCTTTATATTTCTGATGTCTTATTAGGCCAACCATACTTGTGGAAGCGGCATGTTGTGTATGAGTCCCAGCCTCATGCTATTATTGTTACTTTGGGAAATAAGTTGTACAGGATACCAGAGGTACCACCGCCTATCGCTATCTCTTTGGTTACTACAAAAAATGCAGTAATCTCATTTCCCAAACCAAGAAATTTGTTTTCCTAATGATTCACCCCCAGGGCAAGAACAAGACTATGGCCACGACCTCCAGACAGGGCTCCTCTGCATGACAACAACAAATGGACAAGGTTGTGGAGGAGTACGGGGACATCTCCACCTCATCCACAGGGGTTCCTTTGCACTGTCAGGTCAAGCATCCCATTGATCTAACCCTAGGTGCGTCGCTACCCAATGGACCAATCTATCGGTGCTTTGTTATGGAGAACAATGAAATCAAGAGGTAGATTCAGGGACTGCTACAGAAAGGTCACATACAGCCAATTTCATCACCCTGTGGGAGCCTGATCGTGTTGGTACAGAAGAAGGATGGGACTTGGAGACTCTGTATTGACTATCAGGCATTGAACAAGATCAGTGTCCAGCATAGGTACCCAAACCCACAGATTGATGACCTTCTGGACCAACTCAAAGGGGAAACATATTTTATCAAGATTGACTTGAATTCTGGGTATCACCAGGTACCAATCAAACCCTTCAATGTGTGTGTTATCACTTAGATTGAACCTCGGGCTGAGAGAGGCAATTCTGAGGTAACCTCGAACCAGGCTTAGCCAAGTACATAGCCCTACTAGGCTAGGAGAGGGCTCTCACCGTATGGATCATAGTCAAAATGACTGAGTAAAGAAGATATTAGGCTAGGTATAGTATCTCAGGGTTTTGATTTTAGATTTGTGTAGGGTTTTACTGGATCAGGAGGATTCAAGCAGCTAGGGCAAGGAAATTAGGTCAAAATTTGTAGGGTGTTCTATGCGGAAAGGTAGGTATAATGTTTGACATTAAAAGGATGATTATGGTGATGTGAAGAGACTGGTGAGGAGTTAGGAAGAGCATACAAGATTAATTCAACCTAAACTGAAAAAAAATAAACAAATTATGCAAACTTTCCCAAAACAGAGCATGAAAACATGAATTCTGCTTTTCAACTTGAAATTAAGCATATCATAGACATGAAAATGGTTTATGAGGTTACAATACATTCATACAAATGATCACAAAGAAGAAACTATGTCAAACATTACATACCACATGGATCCCAAAGAAATAGCTGCAAATTTATCATTAATGTTCAGGCCAAACTAATACAAATTGTGTCCTTGAGATACCAAAGCTCAAAGTGAGTCCAACCATTACAAAAGTGAGTCCTTGAGAATTCATGAGATAGGGATCAGTTTCACCTACTCCCAAACAAGGATCTGAAGACTAGGAAAACTCAACAATTTGCCTCTAAAAGAGAGGAAACTGATTCATTTGACCTCTAGAGGACTTATCTGATGTATCTACCCTAGATAACAATAAAAACATGACATTAAAATTTATCTTGACCTTTTACATCAATAATTTCTCATTTCCCAAGATAAGAAGTCAAAAAGTCAAAATATGTTAAAGATGATGAAAATTACATTTTCCTGGCAAAAACGCAACGCCGTGACAGAAAAAATAGCCTCTCTTGCAAGCAACTTTTGGAGGCCTCCCTGGTGTCCAAATCAGCTCCATGATAGCTCATTAGAAATACCTCTGAGTCTAGTTTCCAAATATGCCTCAAATTTCCAAAATGGTTCCCATCTTCCCTGTCAAAAATCACTTCTCCCAAGACTGGTATTAGCACAGTGCCAAGGTCAAAAAGGAGGCAGAAACATGAAAAATTGGTGGTTTTTTGCACTTTTAAGGGGCTAGTTCTCCTCCAAATTTTCTGGAACTTGCTGGGGTTGATTTCCTCATCATTATGAAAATTATGGTGGTGTCCATTTTTCCATTGGAGGCTCTAATAAAAAATGCAGTGCCAAGAGCGCTGCGTTTTTGGCAAATTTTTTGTGTCAAAATTGCCTAGAAAACCAAAAAATGCACTGAAGTGCCAAATGTGCCAAAACTTGCCAAAATTGTGGGTTCACTTGCTGATCAACGGCTTGAGGCATGAAGAGACACCTCAGCAAGTATTTTTAACCTCTCCTTCTCCTTTTTCTCAGTCAAAGCTTGAATTTTTGCATGGGCTCGTTTGAGCTTGGCCCTTGCAATTTTATTTCTCATGGCATAGTTGTTTTCCATTTTCCTCTGAATATCATTGTTCTTTTTGGCCTTCTCTAGCAATCCCTCCAGATGCAAATTTTCTCTATCAAGCCATGACTCTCTATCCCTGCTAATCTATATGGCAAGCAGCTCACTTGGAGTGAGTTACTCTGCCAACTCAGCTTCTTTCTATCTCTCAAGGGCTAGAGCTCTTTTCAGCCCTCTAGTCTTTGGTCTCTACCTAGGAGGCTGATCCTCCTCATCATCAATCTCACCAAATCTATCCAGGGTATCCTCTAACAAGGCTTTAGCCCTTTCTGCCTCTTTCTTTTCTTTGATGGTATTTGCCTCACTGATAATCTGCTTGGTCTTCAGCTGTTGATTTTATTTCTCAAGAAAACCAATCAAATATTGTACTATGTCGAGATTAGCTTGAAGTTCACTAATATTTGCCTCTTTGCCTCTGATTAATGCACTGGTGCTTCTATCCTCATCCTCCTCATCAAGTTCAATCAGCTGAAACTCCTGCTCTATTTCATGTTTGTCCTTCTACTCTATTTCATGTTTGTCCTCCTACTCCTTGATGATTAGCTCTTTAGCCTTTTCTTTGCCCTTGTCCACCTATTTTGCTGATGAAGAAGGCATGGCCCCTTTCACTCCAAGTGAAGAAAACACATGCCTGTGGTCTCTCTGATAGGTCTTGGGAAATGGTTCAACATCAGTGACATTAGCCCAAGTTGCCTCGATGTCCTTTTCACTTCTTGATGCCTCAGTATCATGATGTGATGATGGTGAAGGATTACGGAAAAGTGAAGAAGTAGGATCAACATGAGTGAATGCATATGACTAGGTGATGATGTATGAGCAGTAGGCTGAAATGGAGAAGTGGATATGGGAGGATGAGATGATGAAGGGATACTCTACTCATGATGACTAGGTGGGGTAGTGAAAATTTCATTTGCAATGAATGTGTCCCATGAAATTTTCTTCTTCTCAAGCTGATGCATGACTACCATCTTAATGAGGGAATGGTGAAAAATACTTTGCATTTGATGATTATAATGCCTCCTCTGTAAAACGTATTCCATCTTGTCAATGCTTTGGGAGAGATAGAAGGGTATATGAAGCATTCCGACTCTAGTGAAGTGCATGAGGAGTCAGATATGGTATGAATAAAGTCGAGAAAACCTCCCCTCACAAGTGAAGCACTTCATGATTATTTTCATCATGGGGACATACCAGTCAAGGAGATGAGAGAAAGCGAAAATAATTTTCTTATCATCCTTATATCTAGGTTTGAGATATGGTTCATAATAGCTCAGATCAAGGTTTACCTTTTTAAACCATTTCTCTCCCACATTAGGGATCCCTGTAGCAGCTGAAATGGCATTAGTGGACATGGTAAAAATGACCCCAGCAAGAGTGACCTGCTTATCATGAATATTTGTGATGAACAACCTTGTCAACACTGAGTGATACTAAATCTGTTGCACCCTCTCACAAAACTAAAAACAACCAACATGTTTAAAACAAGACACAGTGAGAGGAGAGGCCATGAGTTCCTTTGTGGTTATTGGTTCATATCTGTTAATTTTACCTCCTTTGTGATCACTTTTCTTTGGTGTTTGTTCCTCACTGACACCTCTGTCTTCCTCTTCAAACATCTTGAACTTGAAAGCTGTGAAACCCTAGGGATGAGGTAGATGGGGATGGGGAGGGAAAAGAGGTCTAGGGAATAGGGATAGTCCTTGGAAAAATTAGGGAGATGGGGGCAGGGGTTATTGAACTTAGGGAGTTGATAGGGGATCAAAATTTTTAAGGGATTGGGAATTAGAATTTTATTACAGGGTTTATAGGGCTGCCTAGGAAATTGAGATGCCTAGGACATAGGGTTTAGGGGAAAAGGGATTTAGGGAAAAGGATATGGTGTTGTAGGGAAGGAGTAGGGTTTATAGTGATGTAGGAAGAGAATGTGAGGTTTATGAGTGCGAAGTTTGGGAACAAAGAATGAATCTAGGGTTTGTAGCTAAACCAATTTCCAAATTCACATAGAAACCAAAAACACCATGAAATTCCTCTTGAAGATTGCAAGGAGGTGAAATTTACATGTTACTTACTTGTCTAAGGTTTTGAGAATATTTGCTAAAGATTTGAGGAAATTAGGCTAAGTTTTGAAGTTTAGAGAGCGAACTAGAAATTAGCGCAGCGCCCAAACATTAGTGTAGTGCCAGTGTAATTTTCTCTATGGTTTTCGGGCATTAGCGCAATGCCAAGAGAAAAGCACAGTGCCACTGCAACATTGTTTTGCAGACCACTTTTGGAGGTCTTCCCGGTGTCCAAATTGGGTTCAGGATATCTCATTGGAAATATATTTAAGTCTACTTTCCAAATATGCCTTTTTTTGCTTATTGGAGTTTATTTAACCTGTCAAAAGTTGATTTTACCAACACTGGTCAAAACGTGCTGAATGAGGGTGCAGAAATGCAGAGTGCTGGTGCAGGAAACTTTTGGAGGCCTACCTCAACTCCAAATTGAGCTCATGATAACTCATTGGAAATCTCTCTCTCTCTCTAGTTATCATTTTACTCATCAAGCAAGTCATTTTGACACTCTAGCTATGAGAAAACTTGATTTTCCCAAGGTCACTCCAGAACTGCAACAAACCTCTTGTAGCACCTGTATTTTTGACATTTCTCTAAAACCATGACACCTGTGTAAAAAATGAAGGAATTTTTTCTTCTTGGATATATTATGGACAAAACCCTCTCTCACTTTTGTAAAATTCATCTTTGTTTGGTCAAAAACATAGTTTGAAGCAAAACTGGCCCTGTGAGTGGAAAATGACTTGACGCTTAGAAATATTTCTAAAGAAATTATGGAGACATGATATTATGAGTTGGAATGGCCTCATACTTACTAATATGGCCTACCTTATGGATCCTCTACTCATATGCCTCTTTTTCATAGCAAACCCTAGCTCAGTGGGAGATAAAATTAGGGTTTAGTGCTTGTGAACAATTATGACTTGGGCATCCTTGGGAAAAGACAAATCTCTTTGACATTTGATGTGTTGGCACGTGGATTTCTGAGTTGGAAGCCTTTGGGAGACTGAATACTTATTACATTTGAACTGACTAAAGAAAATCATGACTTTATTCTGGGTCACCTTCACACCTTCTGCTGCCTTTATTGAAAATGAGACAATGCAATGATTTGACCTAATGAAACCCTAGTGACCTAATGAGAAATGAATGAAATTGACTCAATGAGTGATTTTGACTAAAAGTGAAATGAGAGAAAACTTGTTTTCAACATGATGAAAACATGGAAGAGGGTCAGCAGGCATATACTTGTGAAGGAAAATGGGACACTTGACAAGGAAAACCACCAGTGGAACAATTTTTTATCATGACCTAATGGAAGGATTGAAAATTATTTAGAGTGGGACACCTAAGATGCACATGCAAGATGTGTTTTGATCCCTGGTGGAAGTATGCAAATACTGACACTAACAGTGTGGAAGACTTCCTTCAAAGCCAAGGAGGGCCTTTTCGAATGGTTGGTCATGCCTTTCAAGTTGACGAATGCTTCCGAAACCTTCATGAGGTTGATGGACGACATCTTGTGGCCATTCACCAACTCATTTGTAGTGGTGTACTTAGATGACATTTTGATCTTTAGCCAGACTTGGGAAGAGCACCTCCACCACATCAGACAAGTCCTCCAAACATTGCGGCAACACAAGTTGTGTGCCAATTTGGAGAAATGCACTTTTGGCATGACCCAGGTTCAATATCTGAGATATATTATTTATGAAAGGGGGGTGCATGTGGATCCAAACAAGATCCAATTCATTTGGTATTGGCTAGCCCCAACCACTCTAACAGAGCTTCACAGCTTTTTGGGTCTTGCTAATTTCTACCGCAAGTTCGTGTTGGGATGCTCTCATCTCACTTGGCTCTTGAGTCAAGTCACCAAGGGAGGAGCGAAAGAAATTTTTTTTTGGTTGAAATCTCGATAGAAGGCATTTGTAGAATTGAAACATCACTTTGTAGAATTGAAACATCGCCTCTGTTCTGCCCCAGTGCTCACATTACCAGACTTGCAAAGACCATTTGAGATTGAGACAGATGCCTCTGACTATGCTATTGGGGTAGTTCTTACTCAACAGGGGCATCTAGTGGCATATCACAGTGCGACATTGTCTAACATAGTTTGCAAGTATCCCACTTATGACAAAGAAATGTATTCCATTGTGCAGGCTTTTCGACAATGGAAGCATTACATTTTTTGGAATGAAAAAATCATCCACACAGATCACCGACCCCTACAGTTCATACAGACACAAGGGAAGTTGCAGAATGATCGCCATCAAAAGTGGTCCACATATCTACAACAGTTTCATTTGAACATCAAGTACAAGACGAGTAGCACCAATAATGTTGTAGACTTCCTCAGTCGACCACCGATCGTGGCGCTAACCACCGTTCTCAACTCTTGTGGGCAAAAGACTTCTGATTGGCCTCTTATCTACAAGAGCAATCCATAATTTGGCCACACATACAAGGAACTCTTGGGGGGTACGCAAGTTCCAAAATTTCACCTCCAAGATGCACTGTTATGTCACCAGGACAATTTTGTGTTCCTTCAAGCGAGCGTGCAAAGATGATATGGGAAGCACACTACAGTGGATTCGCTGGGCATTTCGGGGTCGAGAAAACAGTAGTATTTTTGCAGAAGTATTTCTATTGGCCTAACCTTCGACATGATGTTCGAAAGTACATTAGATCCTGCACTGCTTGCGACATTGCAAAACCGACCATCAAGAAGCAAGGCCTATATACTCTGCTACCTACCCCTAGTCGACCTTGGGAATCCATCTCCATGGATTACATGTCGGGCCTTCCTTCTACTAAGCATGGAAATGACTGTGTTTTCGTGGTCATTGACAGATTCTCGAAGATGGCCATTATGGCGCCCTGCAAGAAGAATATCACAACAGAAGCCATTGCTAAAATCTTCTTTGAATGAGTGTGGGTGCACTTTGGGATCCCATATTCTATCATATTAGATAGGTACATCAGGTTCCTCAACACATTTTGGTCTAGCCTCTGGTCAATTCTGGACACCAAGGTCACCAAGTCCAGAACTTTCCATCCTCGAACTCATGTCCAAACAGAGGTCATCAACAGGATGATTGTACAGATTTTGCGCATGTACAATTCAAAGCATCCACGCACATGGAATGAAATCCTCCCCTATGTACAACACATTTATAACCGAGCTCTCCACAACTCAACCTGCCACAACCCCTTTCAGGTGGGCTTGGGATTCCAGCCACTATGTCCCATTGACGTAGCCATGCCATTTGTGGCTACTCAGGCCGATTCGGCTCATGTCCACTCTGAAGCTGACAAAGCAAATAGCTTCATCGAGCGCATTCAACACATCCTCAAATAGGTTCATGACATATTGGACAAAGCCAATGCTAAGTACAAGAAAATACATGATCAACATCAGGTGCCACACAACTTACAGGTGGGTGACAAAGTGCGGCTACATTTGCAGAAGAAGTGCCTCACTAGACCCCACCGCAAGCTTCGCCCGCTCTGATATGGGTCGTACACCATCACCAATGCTATAGGTAACAATTCCTTCAAGTTCAGTATTCCACCATCCCTTGGTCTTGTTAGCCCCCTATAAATTCCTTAACAAGTAAGCAAGGGGCTAATTTGTTTTATAAGCCTTCAAGGAATGCATTTCTCTTGAAAACACATCATCCTTGAAGCCTCTTCATGCTCCCTGCCCTTTAATTATTTCCCTCTGTTGCTCTTGAGTCAATAAGCCTCACTGATAATGATAAATTGTGCTCCTAAAGGCCTTCATTTGCCCTTTGTACCCCCTACAGAATTCTTCATTTCATCCCTTTTTTCCCTTTTTTCAAAGCCTCCTTTTCCACCCCAAAATCCCTCCCCTAGTCCTCCTAAACCGTCCTAAAATCCCCTTTAAACCACGCATACACCCTTGGTTTGGCCAAGCAACCCTTATTTCCTCTATCGTTACCTTTCCCTGGCCTCAAATTGCATTGAAAAGGGCCGAGAACTCATACTTTTGCATATATTGGGCCTAACCCCCTTCAGGCCAGCCCCCTTAACCTTTCCCCCCACGTGACCCGGGCGCTAAACCAGGAGCTGACCCATAGAGCACTCATCAATCGTATGATCGGGCGCATTATTAGCCATCGATCGGTTTAGATCGGGCGGTCTTCGCAGGTCAGTGCCACGTCGTGGCCCACTCCGTTCGCCCCTCCGATCGCAGATCCACCGTCCACTTGATCCACAAATCTACGGCCTGGAGTTTATCCACCCTGGTGGTCCCCGCAGCATTCACTGTTCAAAAACCAGCGATATCCATCGCACCACGTTTGGAGGTTAAGCGGTATTTTCCATTTCACAGCGATTCCATTCATCGTGTGCCGTGTGTCCCGAGCACTATTCGAAAACCGCCACCCCATCGTGCTTTAAAGTTCGGTGTTTGCCCTGGCGCGATATCACTATACACCGTCTGATCTACGATCATCCATCCAACGGTCATCGCGCCACGAAGTTGCACGAGGGTTAACCGAGGCAAACAGTGCCCCTGTCCCACCATCCATCGACCTCGGCTACGATTTCCACCGTCGATCTCCTCCTGAGATCGGACGGTCCAGATTTAACGCCTGTCCCGCCTTTGACCGGGTCCTGCCACGTCACCATTCCACGTGTTTTTTCGCGTTGTCCTCCATCCGTCCCCTATATATTTCATTTCAAAGGTCAAATTTCAATCATTTGCGTTTAAACTTTTCTACATTCCGCCAAGCTTTCACCAGGACCATTTTCCACCGTAATCCCGCACTATTCCACCATTTCACCAGTCTACACGGCCAATTTCATCATTCCCGCTGCATCCACCCTCCCCATGCATAGTTTTCTTAACATGTTTGTGTCTCTTGCAGGGTTACGGGTGGCGAAAACCGCCATGATTCACGATCTCTGTCACAATGACAGAGAACGCAGAGAAGATCATGCGCAGAAGATTGAAAATCATGGAGAAAAGTCTTGGAAGGCGGTATGACAGGACCTTTGTTAAAGAAACAAGTTTAAACTCTGTAAAACCTTCCCCGGCGCCATCAAAGCATAGATTTCACAGTCTGAGACAAACGTTGAAGCGGGTAAGAGTATTAGTGGGAAAACATAGTGTTTAGGGCTTGTCATTGAAGATTTTGAGCCTTAATCCAATGATTTGAAGGCAGAGTACCAAACCGAAGACATCAAGGATCACACAGAAGGTCTAGCGCACAGAAAATGATATATATCAATGTCACCATCAACAGAATGTTCCTACTAGTGAAAGGACGAAGTGCCCATGCTGCTTTCATTCTATACCGATTTCCTGAGGAAATTCCAGCACCGGCAACAGTCCTACGCTATCAGAACATTTGTTACACGATATGGCAGACCCTAGCATCAATATGCTACCTTTTTTTAATTCACCAGGGTACTACAGCAAGTACAACAAAGACATACCTGGAGTAAATGGAAGTCGGACGAAGACCACTCCTACATCTAAAGAGTACCAGAGATAAATGCTCAGAATTTAAAAATAGAACGAGGCCTCGACTTTTTTCCTCTTCTGAGTTTTAATGCTGCATTTAGTTTTCCATCTACCTTCTCTGCTCCACCTGAGCTATAAATTTCATGAAGAAACTCATTGTAGGTTGTTGATCAGTTATCAAATAATTACAAGCTGTTTCTTTTGAGACATAGTCTCTATGTAAAGTTTTAAGATAGGCTGAGGAAGATGTTTTCAAACTGAATATCCAACTATTGGTAATGTTGTACTTGACTGGTATTTTTCTTTAATATGACAAGCACATTTCTTTGGATCTTGATCTAAAGCAGTGGTGATGTTTTTCTATCTCTGTATTTGTTTTTAACTTGCAGTTCATTTCATTTCATTTCTACTGGCTCGCATCAGAAATCTGGCATAGGATTTACCCTTGTTAGGTACCTTATGTTTCTGCTCTCCTTGCCTTTGATGTTTTCTACTAAATGTGTTATCTAAGGGTTGATTTCAGTTAATTTAACCAGTGTAGTGGATGTCATTGCTTGCTAGCTGATGTATGAATTAAATGAATCTGTTCTTAGATGTTCTTGTTATGATTTAATTGAATGAATTGGGAACACTGGGAGGTCTAGAACTCTGTCTCTATCTCACTAGGATCCTTTCCAATTAATTGAACCTTTCTAAGATCCCTCAAGTTGGAGGCCGAAGCATTGGGATTTCAAAGTCTCTCTCTGATCTCAGGTCTTTAACTTTGTGTTCTAAATCTTTATTGTTTCCTCCTCTCTTACCATTTCATGCCACAGTATCATCTTTAAGATATAATGCTTTAGATGACTAGCCCAACTGAAAGCCTGTACATTGAACAAAAAGTAAACCCTTTCCCGACTCCATTGCCCAATGGTCTTGAATGTTCCCTGGAGTATCTCTCCTTTGCCTAAAATCCTCTTTGCTCATCCTTGTCTTATATTGAACCCTTCTTTCCTGATAACCAACAACTAAACAAGCAATTAAACAAACAAACTCCGAGCCTTATAACTAGCCTAATATCTTAACACTGAGCTTCAAAGACATAAAACCTTTGCTTATATAGAGAGATCCCTCTCTGGACCCAGGAGGGTTAGATCCTAAGGTCTGAAAGTGGTTTGATGTTGTCTCATCTTTTGGTCTTTCCAACCTGGCCAAAACATGGGAACCCCAACATAATGGCGACTCCACTGGGGACATTCTGAGTATTTTTCACCTTACTGCATCATAAGTACCTCAGAAACCTATAATCTCTGGTTAGGTTGGCAGTTAAACACTCTTATTCATAGATCAACCTCTATACCATTTGTTGTGTTTCTCCCACACTCTTAGAAAGAGTCTAGAAAGGGCCAGGTAGCCTCTAGATCTCACACTCTTTCAGAGGTGACATATCTGGTAAAAGCCCTCCCAGTCAATCTTTGGTTAGAGTTTGCTGTGTTTGGAAGATGTCCTTGAAAAGGGATATCTCATAAGCACTGTGGTGGACAGTGCACCCTCCAGAAGCATCCTAAACCTTCCACCTGGCGACTCCATAGCTCCTTAAAGATCAAAGACTCCACTGGTGATCAGTAGGCCTGCTGATTATCCTGGTTCACATAAGACTCCACTGGGAGGCCAGCCTTTATAACAACATCAGCCACAATAAAAGGAACAAGTAGGGTTAAGTTGCTTTGTTGGAAAATAGCGTTCTGGCTTTCAGAACCATTCACACAAGAGCTTATCCTAACCCAAACCCCCCTGAAATAGTTTACAACCCTGAGAGCATCCTCAAGAGATCTCCTACACCTAAACAATCAACTATTTCTAGCCACATCCATAGAGCTAACTCTACACCAGAAGACTTTACAGCTCTATCAAACCCATTTTCTGACCTAGGCGCTCAAAACAGTTTACCAAGAACTAGGTCATTCAATGTCCTAGACCAGCTAGACCTTGAGCTCCCTGGTTCACCACCTCAAAGTGGTAAACACCTTGGGGATAGACAGACCCCTCCATCTACACCTCCTGATATTTACTTCATTCAAAACTTGGGGCTCTGCCACCCTAAATCTGCCCAACAAGCTTCTGTTGGTCCTAGTATCTTTGTCATCCATATACCAGTTGCTCAAGCCAATCCCTTACCTCCTCAAAATACCATCATGGCAGCCTGGTATGCCCCTCTGGTTTTACCCCGGCCTCTAGTACCCTTACCCAATGATTATCAATCAAAGATCCCGCATTTCACTGCCAAAGAGTCTACCACAGCTCAGCACCATGTAGATAGGATGGAAGATTCTTTTGACTACATGGAAATAGATGATGATACAGTCAAAATGAGCATATTTGCCCAGAGCTTAGGAGGTGATGTGAAGAAATGGTTCAAAAGCCTACCTCCTAATAGTATCCAAGACCTTCCTGTTTTATATCAGACCTTCATAAACAAATGGGAATTTAAGGCCAATCCTCTCCAAATCCTAGCAGAATACAAGAATCTTAAGAGGAACGTTGGAGAGAGTGTCCAGGACTACTCTACAAGGTTTAACAGCGTTTATAACGCTCTTCCTCCACACATGAAACCCCCCCAAGGTATGGTCCTAGTGAAATACCCTGAAGGCTTGGATGCTAATATGGCCTACCAGCTTAGGGAGAGGGATTACAACACAATGGAAGACATGCAAAATGGAGCAGTGAGTGTAGAGGCTAATCTAATTGAGAAGAAAGCAAGATTGAGAGCTGAGAAAAGGGTGACATATAGAGATGACAATATAGCTTCCACATCTGACCCCAATTATGACCGTTTATCTAAAGGCATGGAAAATCTACAACAAATGGTGGAAAAAATGGTTGTCACAGTTAGTAACCAAAACAAAAATCAAAATCATAACCAGAACCAGAACTTTAGAAGAAACAACACCACTCCCAACAGACAAAGAGAATCAGATCAGCAAGTTATTCCCCCATTCCAAGAGAACTTTCTTGATGAAGATGAGGGGATCATAGAAGAGTCTGAGGGGAACACAATAAACATGTTTGAAGTAGAAAACTCAATCCACAGTTGTTCCACAGAAGAAGATCAACCCTCACCCTCGTACTAGGATGAGGAAGGATTAGCATCTGAGGATTATAGGCTTGGATTTGAAAATGCCATTATGCAGGTCAGAGAACAATATGAACTTAGAAGAAAAAAGAGCCTAGACACTTCAAAACCAAAGGCTTCTTAGGTTACCATCAAGAAAAGGCCTGAGAAAACTTCTAAAGTAACTGCTGAAAGTAACAAATCAGCAGCTGAGAGTTCTGTAAAAAACAAAGAAAAAGACAACCAAAACATGGATAAACAAAATCAACCAACTAGTAGAACTAGCATTGCAGTTAGTGCTCCTGATAAAACATTTTCTAACACTGTGCGTAGTGAGAATCAGCCCACTGATTCTGCCACCAAGGTGGTGGCTAAAAAAACAGAGTTGAACATTCCAAAGAGTCAGTCCACTTTCAATTTGGAGAGTGATATTGAAAAAATTAAAATCTTTGTCCCACTCTTTGAGCTGGCCACTCAGGATGTATATAAAGGCCAAATTTTGAAAGCATTAAATTTAGGTGAGAACAGTGACACTGTAAATCAGAGTGATGATCAACCAGCCCTTCTGTTTGGTCCAAAGATAGAAGGAAAGTTTTAGGAAGGGGTAGTGCCACCTTTTTATATCAGTCTTAATATCCATGACAACATCCTTCACAATGTGATGTATGATTCTGGGGCATCTCAAAACTTAATGCCTAAGGTGGTTATGGAAAAGCTAGGCCTAGAGATAACCCGCCCCTATAAATATTTATATTCATTTGACTCTAGCAGAGTAAAATGTCTGGGCCTAATCAAAGACCTGTGTGTAAGCCTTACCCAGATTCCAGCAAAATGTATGGTCATAGATGTTGTGGTGCGTAAGGTGCGCATGGATGGGGCTGCCTCCTTCCGCTTCTTAGCCAACTTAGAAGACTATACAGGGAGGCACAAATGAAATTCCTGGTCAGTAGCCCCGAAAAACCTGAAAATTCACCTTTATACTCTGTACACACGGATCTTGACTCCTTCATCCTTTGCAATGATGAATCTGCAGAGGGGTTAGGATTCAAAAACAGAGATACACACAATGAAACAGAGCCTATGGACTTTAACATAATGGCTACTCTAGACTCGGAGGATAAAGACATAGAAAACTTTGAACAGTGCACTGAAACAAAAACTCAGAGTAAACCAGAAATAGAATGCAGTCAACTGATTAGTCACTCTCCGCAAGCTCATACACCACATCAAGAACGAAACAATGGTAAACCCGAGAACGAACCTTTATGGGAAATGAATTTCGATGGGTCATGCACCAAGAGAACTGCAGGAGCAGGAGTGTGGGTGCATAACACAGAGAGTGACTACGCAGAAAGCCATGCATGTAACCTGCACTTCAAATGTACAAACAATATCGTATAATATGAGGCTCTGATCCTAGGCTTAACTCTGTTGAAAAAATTAGGAGCCCGTAGGATAACTGTGCATGGAGACTCTTAGTTGAATCATCAAACGAGAGCCTGGTGGCCATCATCAAAAAGCTGCTGGGAGAGAACAAAAAGTCATGGCATAACAAGTTAGTGCATGCCCTGTGGGCTGACAGGCTTACATCAAAGAAATCCATTGGCATGTCACCATATCAGCTTGTCTATGGAACAGAAGCAGTGTTTCCTACCAGCCTTGGAGTACCAGTGATTAAACTTGTCCAAGAGATTCAGACAGAAGAAGACGACATGGTAAGGAGAATAAACCAAACGATCCATCTCCAGCAAGCAAGGGAAGAGGTCTATAACAGAGCTATGAAAGTTCAGGAAAACACAAAGTTTTTTGACAATATAACCAAAGCTTCTGATTTCAAAATCGGAGATAAAGTTCTAAAGTGGGACTCAAGGAGAGATGACAAAGGAAAGCACGGCAAGTTTGACAGTTTGTGGCAAGGTCCATACATCATCCAGGCCACTGTGGGTCCAAATGCATTTTTTCTACAAGGACTAGATGGTACAGAGCTATTTGGGGGTCCTGTCAATGGCAGGATGCTCAAACACTACTTCTGCTAATTTCAAATTTCCAGTTTCCATTTCCATTGTACATACCATTGCAGTGTCTTGTTTTCAAGAAAAAGAGAAAATGTTTCAAAAAATAGAGAGAAATGAGAGGTTCAGACATGCTCAAAACATGAACCTATGAAGTGCAAAAATATTGGCTCTAATATGATCAAACCTGAGCCAAGGGAAGTAAAGATAGTTGGTTCAAACATGCCCAAAACCTAGACCAACAAAGAAGAAAAAAGAATCAGCTCTCACAAGTCCAAAATCAGAGCTGAAATGAAGAAAAGAAGGTGACTCTAACAAGCCCAAAACTTGAGTCACAAAGAAAGGAAGGATACATCAAACTTCAGATTTCAAGCCTTCAAAATTTTGTTTTTAGTTTTCTGCAAGTTTTTGTCCATGTGCAACTATCTTTAGGCCTTGGATCCACAGCAAACTAGACTGTCTAATCCTAGTTTGACTATCTTTAAATTTTTGTTGTAGAATGTAGAGAAGAAATCTGTTGGACAGTTTAATCCCAGCAAATGTTAGATTAGGTAGAGAAACATATGAGACCAACAATCTAATCTGGTCTCATGGAGTGATAAGGGTAGAAATAGAATAGGTTTATTTTCTTGTTTGTAAAAAATAAAAATGATGTAAAGGCTCTGCTAGTTCAAATGCACCCTAGAAGAAAAAATGCTAGGATTGTAGGATGGGTAGGCAGATTGTTTGGGAAAAATACTCTGCTGATTTGATGTCTTCACATTTTGTGGCAGCTGATCCAAGAAGGAACATAATGTTTCAAGAAACAAGGCACCTAGCCTACACCAAAGATCATTTTCTAAATTCTTGACTCCTTCAAGAAGAAGCCATCCCCATGTGGAGCCACTGTTAGCCCCCTATAAATTCCTTGACAAGCAAGCAAGGGGCTAATTTGTTTTATAATCCTTCAAGGAATGCATTTCTCTTGAAAACACATCATTCTTGAAGCCTCTTCCTGCTCCCTGCCCTTTGATTATTTTCCTCTATTGCTCTTGAGTCAATAAACCTCGCTGATAATGATAAATTGTGCTCCTAAAGGCCTTCATTTTCCCTTTGTACCCCCTGCAAAATTCTTCATTTCATCACTTTTTTCCCTTTTTTCAAATCCTCCTTTTCCACCCAAAAATCCCTCCCCTAGTCCTCCTAAACCGTCCTAAAATTCCCTTTAAACCACGCATACACCCTTGGATTGGCCAAGCAACCCTTATTGCCTCTATCGTTACCTTTCCCTGGCCTTGAATTGCATTGAAAAGGGCCGAGAACTCATACTTTTGCATATATCGGGCCTAACCCCCTTCAGGCCAGCCCCCTTAACCTTTCCCCCCACGTGACCCGGGCGCTAAACCAGGAGCTGACCCATAGAGCGCTCATCAATCATATGATCGGGCGCATTATTATCCGTCGATCGGTTTAGATCGGACGATCTTCGCAGGTCAGCGCCGCGCCGTGGCCCACTCTGTTCGCCCCTCCAATCGCAGATCCACCGTCCACTTGATCCGCAAATCTACGGCCTGGAGTTTATCCGCCCCGGTGGTCCTCGCAAAATTCACTTTTCAGAAACCGGCGGTATCCATCGCACCACATTTGGAGGTTGAGCAGTATTTTCCATTTCACAGCGATTCCATTCATCGCATGCCACGTGTCCCAAGCACTATTCGAAAACCGCCCCCCATTGCGCGTTAAAGTTCGGCGTTTGCCCCAGCACGATATCGCTATACATCGTCCGATCTACGATCGTCCATCCAATGGTCATCGCGCCACGAAGTTGCGCGGGGGTTAACTGAGGCAAACAATGCCCCTGTCCCACCATCCATCGCCCTCCGCTACGATTTCCACCGTCGATATCCTCCTGAGATCGGACGGTCCAAATTTAACGCCTATCCCGCCTTTGACCGGGTCCCACCACGTCACCATTCCACGTGTTTTGTCGCGTTTTCCTCCATCCATCCCCTATATATTTCATTTCAAAGGTAAAATTTCAATCATTTGCGTTTAAACTTTTCTACGTTCCACCAAGCTTTCACCAGGACCATTTTCCACTGTGGGCTGCATTTTCCACCGTAATCTCGCACTATTCCACCATTTCACCAGTCTGCACGGCCAATTTCATCATTCCTGCTGCATCCACCCTCCCCATGCATAGTTATCTTAACGTGTTTGCATCTCTTGCAGGGTTACGGGCGGCGAAAACTGCCATGATTCACGGTCTCTGTCACAGTGATAGAGAACACAAAGAAGATCATGCGCAGAAGATTGAAAATCATGGATAAAAGTCTTGGAAGGCGGTATGACAGGACCTTTATTAAAGAAACAGGTTTAAACTCTGTAAAACCTTCCCCAGCGCCATTAAAGAACAATTTCGCAGTCTGAGACAAACGTGGAAGCGGCTAAGAGTATTAGTGGGAAAACAGAGTGTTTATGGCCTGTCATTGAAGATTTTGAGCCTTAATCCAATGATTTGAAGGCAGAGTACCAGACCGAAGACATCACAGATCACACAGAAGGTCCAGCGCACATAAAATGATATATATCAATGTCACCATCAACAGAATGTTCCTACCAGTGAAAGGATGAAGTGCCCATGCTGCTTTCATTCTATACCATGTTCTTGAGGAAATTCCAGCCCCGGAAACAGTCCTACACTATCAGAACATTTGTTACATGGTATGGCAGACCCTAGCATCAATATGCTACCTTTTTTTAATTCACCAGGGTACTACAGCAAGTACAGCAAAGACATACATGGAGTAAATGGAAGTCGGACGAAGACCACTCCTACATCCAAAGAGTACCAGAGATAAATGCTCAGAATTTAAAAACAAAACGAGGCCTCGGCTTTTTTCCTCTTCTGAGTTTTAATGCTGCATTTAGTTTTCCATCTACCTTCTCTGCTCCACCTGAGCTATAAATTTCATGAAGAAACTCATTGTAGGTTGTTGATCAGTTATCAGAGAATTACAAGCTATTTCTTTTGAGACATAGTCTCTGTGTAAAGTTGTAATATAGGCTGAGGAAGATGTTTTCACACTGAATATCCAGCTATTGGTAATGTTGTACTTGACAGGTATTGTTCTTTAATATGACAAGCACATTTCTTTGGATCCTGATCTAAAGCAGCGGTGATGTTTTTCTATCTCTGTATTTGTTTTTAACTTGCAGTTCATTTCATTTCATTTCTACTGGCTCGCATCAAAAATCTAGCATAGGATTTACCCTTGTTAGGTACCCTATGTTTCTGCTCTCCTTGCCTTTGATGTTTTCTACTAAATGTGTTATCTAAGGGTTGATTTCAGTTAATTTAACCAGTGTAGTGGATGTCATTGCCTGCTCGCTGATGTATGAATTAAATGAATCTGTTCTTAGATGTTCTTGTTAGTATTTAATTGAATGAATTGGGAACACTGGGAGGTCTAGAACTCTGTCTCTATCTCACTAGGATCCTTTCCAATTAATTGAACCTTTCTAAGATCCCTCAAGCTGGAGGCCGAAGCATTGGGAGTTCAAAGTCTCTCTCTGATCTCAGGTCTTTAACTTTGTGTTCTAAATCTTTATTGTTTCCTCCTCTCTTACCATTTCATTCTACACTATCATCTTTAAGATCCAATGCTTTAGATGACTAGCCCAACTGAAAGCCTGTACATTGAACAACAAGTAAACCCTTTCCTGACTCCATTGCCCAATGGTCTTGAATGTTCCCTGGAGTATCTCTCCTTTGCCTAAAATCCTCTTTGCTCATCCTTGTCTTATATTGAACCCTTCTTTCCTAATAACCAAAAACCAAACAAACAAACTCTGAGCCTTATAACTGGCCTAATATCTTAACACTGAGCTTCAAAGACATAAAACCTTTGCTTATATAGAGAGATCCCTCACTAGACCCAGGAGGGCTAGATCCTGAGGTCTGAAAGTGGTTTGATGTTGTCTCATATTTTGGTCTTGCCAACCTGGCCAAAACATGGGAACCCCAACAGGTCTGCACCCCGTATTAATGTGGACCACCTTCATCCATACTTCCCACCTCTACTAGACACCTCTGACATTACAGAACAGCTCACACCAACAGAGTTAAACCTAGACTGCATGGAACAAGCCACCATATATTATATCATGGACATGCAAATCGAGAACACTAGCCAATAGAAGATCCAACTGTATCGGGTTGTCAAATATGACCAACTCCTGCACCAAGGAAAATGGTTCACGAGGGACCAAGTTCAAAAGAATTTTCCTCATCTCATGGAGGAACTCAACGCAATGGGGACCATTGCTTCCTAAGGGAGGATGAATGATCCAGGTGGATATTGGTGGCCACGTGCCTATTCCACTTGGGGCCCCACCATTGTCTCTTTTGGTTTTTCAGTTTCAGCACAACTTATTATTTTTAGCATTTTTTCGAGGCCTGAACTTTCGGAGCTGTTTTGAGGCCCTAAACGACATTTTTTGAGAAAATCGAGAGCAACATAAATCCATGGATTGATGTTGCTCACATCAAAATTTGTAGTCCTCGGATAGATCTTTCTAACGAGGTATGGTGCGCGTCAAACAAAGATCGTATGCCAAAGTTATGTCCTCGGGAAGTTGAAACACCAATTTACCCAAATGGGGCCCATAGTTTTGGCGCTTCATCTCCTATGGTTAGGGTTTTGGATGTTTAAGGTTTTCCATTGTTTCCAAATAATAAATAGGCCCTCAAGCCTCATTGTAACATATTTTAGAGGCCTGTAGCCACCACATATGTTCTCAGAGATAAGCTACCAACGCCCTAGCTAGTTTATTTCCATTCTGTCTATAAGAAAATTTCAGTTCTTTGATATTAATGAAATGAAGTGTTATTTCCATTGCATCTTTGTATTTATGGTTATATGTGTATTTTTTTGCATTCCTACATAAATTCGGATCATTTGATCATTATCAAACACTTTCCAATTGATAATATTATCAGGGATAGATGGCCTATGCCTGACCTCAAATTAATAGCTCTTGCTGGGATGATTAGGGATGATAAACAAGCTGGCTGAGATAGCCAAATAATCAACCATAGAATTATGGTTTCTAGCTTTGATAGTGAAACTATATTCTTTGAAATTTTCAAGCATTTCAAGGATCAAAATTATATAAGCCCTCATTCTTACATCTTCAGTTTGATAAGATCCTTCTACTTTATTGATTACTAATTTAGAATCACCACAAATTGAAATATTCTTGGCGCCTAAACCTTTCAAGGCTTCTAAACCCAAAAAAAAAGCCTCATATTTAGTCATGTTGTTTGTACACTCGAAGTTCAATTTGTAAGAATAAAATTTACACTCATCGCAAGGGATGGTAATCCACATACCTGCGCTAGCTCCTTCTCTTCCAGCAGCGCCATAAAAGTGCATATGCCACCAACCTTCTTCACTTACCTCCTGAATCTGCTGAATTTCTGCTTGCTAATTTTTTTTTAATTTCTGATTTTCTGTCTCATTAGTGATCTCATTGAATAAAATGGAAGACCCAAACTCAATTTCTACTGCATAGATTGGAATTTTTTGTGGTTTATATTTGCTGCTAACCATATAGGCCATCCTAGATTCTCTGGACAACATTATTTGCTCACCAAAGACTGGAATAGTGGCACAAGTCATGTCCATCTGCATAGTTCCATTAATTTTAGCAGCCCAAGATCTAGATAGTAGCATACCGAAATTTGGAGGGATGTTAGCCACAACTATATCCATTAACACTGTCTTAGAAGGCACTTGATCTAAACCAACAACCACATCCTTAATGAGACCAATACATTGAACTCTTTTAGAATCAAAGGAAAACAAGTCTTTGTAAGGTCTAGTTATTTCTAAACCCATTCTCTCCATGATCACCTTAGGCATTAAGTTATGGGAGGCCCCTGAATCTAACATAGCATTATTTCAATTCATGTCATGGATGTTTATACTCACATAGAAAGGTGGAACTTCTTCAGTTTTCTCATCTTCCACTGTTGGTCCTAGGAAAATAGTAGGATGGTCTTCTTGTAAATTTAGAATGTCATAGGTCCAGGCTAAGTGTTAAGAATCTTGAAAATTTGGCTCCTACACTCAGTTACCTTAATGATCTCACCAAAAGGGACAACAATTTTGATATTTGAAATCTCATTTTCTAGATTGAAAACCGACGGTGTTTTTTCAATATCTTTACCATGGGGTGTGTCTTTCTTCTATTCAACCAACTTTGGAGCATCTTTCTTTGGTTGAATTTTATTGGCTTTAATAGGAACATTTATATTCCTCGGGTTATATTATTTTTTCATCTCAAATATATCATGCTAGTAGCCTTTCAAATAATCAGATTGTTTTTCATCTTCATGATTCCCTATGTCATGGCTAGATTCATCATGTTCTTCTTTCGTTAAGAACATCCCTGCTACATCCTCATCCAAAAAGTGAATAATATATTCTTGAAATTAAGGTTTTGTTTCTTCCTTATCCACTAGATTTTGTTGAAAAGGAGGCCTAACTTGTGGATCAGGTTGATTTCTATTGTCCCTTGGTCTATGTTGATTTTGATGCCTTCTAAACTGAGGATTTTGAACCTGCATTTCTTGTTGTGCAGCAGGTAGGGAATTATTACCAAGAGAAATCCTATCCATAAGCCTCTCCATAGTTTTCATCATGGTATCAAATTTTACCACTATAAGAAAAAAGGACATTGGTGAGGGGCGAAAAATGTCACCATAAGCTCATTAGTGAGGGTCAAAAGAGCATTCGTTACCAAAAACTGAACATCACCAAAGGTGGCGTCACAGAAAGTATAGGTGTTGTGGTGACATTCAAGGTTGTCACCAATAATTATTTATAATGATGGATAGTGACCGTCACCATTTCATATGAGAAATGGTGACAGACAATAGCCTCTGTCACCAAAAAACTGAACGTCACAAAAAGTAGCGTCGTCGAAAGTATGTGTTGTGTTCTGTCACGAATATTGATTATAATGATGGATAGTGACCGTCACCATTTCATATGAACAACAATGATTTTTTGTGATGGACCTTTCATGGTCGTCACTATTGGTACATATATATGGTGACGTTCGTTGATCATCACCATTTCATATTTGGTGAGGGTCAAAAAATGTCATGATAAACTCATTTGGTGACATCAAGGTTCGTCGCGAATAATGACTATAATGACAAACAATGACCCTCACCATTTCATATTAACAACAACGATTTATGGTGATGAACCTTTCATGGTCGTCACTATTGATGAGTATATATGGTGGTGTTCCCTGACCGTCACCATTTCATATTTTGGTGAGGGTTGAAAAATGTCACCATAAGCTCATTGGTGATGGTAAAAAGAGCATCCGTCACTAAAAAATGATCGTTTCCATTCCTATGAATATCAAGGCACGATGGAATCGAACCACCAACCTCCTGCTTGTAAAGTAGGTGCTCTTCCATTGAGCTAGCACCCTTTAAAGAATTAGACTTTAAACTAGCAATTTTCCCTAAAGGTGCAAAGATACACCAAAAGAATAAAAGATCTAGGAAGATCAAAAGTTGCTAGAAATCACATGTTCAATATACATCATAAAAGACAATAAGAATAAATATGACATTCAATATACATAATAAAAATACAATCACTCAATTGATTAATTTCTTCTATGATACCTATTATTTACCAAAACTATTCATGATTAAATACTTAATATTTACCAAAACTACTAATGATTAAATACACATAATTTCAAGAAGGAACATGATTTTTCTGTTACAATTTTGTTGTCTTGTCATGTCATGATTTAATACGGAGAATGGTTAAATACACACTGATTGGGATTTTATCCAAGGAGTGTTTAAAACATGTAAATTTTAGAAATGAACATTTTCAGTTTACAATACGATTTTAAAACGGCCAGAGGCCATAACTAAACTTCTGCAAAATAACCATTTATGACAACAGGATAATGAGAATCTAAGGCAGCAACCACTAAAATCATCTTAATTTCCAAATATATTACATTGAAAGCTTCAGTGTTCTGGTTTACAATTAAATTCTTGTGCCCAAGGAGAGTAGAGAAAAAGGAGATAATTAATAAGACGCTAACATAGATGATGAATGGTATCAATTTGTGCTCTCCTCATGGTGTTTAATAGGGAGCAAATTCTATGTCTTAGCCAGCCCACCACAATTATTAACTTGGAGGGTAGTTTTATTAAAAACACAACAACACAATGGCCCACAACTGGGTAGATAGATGCACCCTCTAACCATTGGATTTCCGTGGGGAATGAAGCCCAAAGAGCTATAGAGGCAAGCTTCTATTTTGGCTATTAGTATTAGATTAAATTCAAAAGGTTATACATGAAAAAAATCTAAACAAACTTAGAAGCTACAAAGTGGAAGTAAATATGGAGGCCATGTAAAGAAGAAACTTCTAGGCCAAATCCAATAACCATCATGCATATACAATGAAAATTGTGGGTTCCACATACTAGTGAAGAGACTATTTTTCATCCTTGGCAGTTGCCTTGGCCTTGTCCTTGGTATTGGCTTCCTGGAGCAAATGTACGACTCTCTTCATTGTTGGCCAGTTGATGGGCAAGGTGCTTACGTAAAGGAGTCCTACTTTTAGAACCATGGTCATTTCCTCCTTTAAGCAGTCCACAAACTCAATATACAACACTTCAAGAAATCCATTATTTTTCTCTATTTTATTGCACACCAACTTCACAAGATCTTCATTCTCTCCAATTTCTCGATTTATTGGTTGTCTTCTCGTCACCAACTCCAATATCACCACTCCAAAACTATAGATGTCACTTTTTTCGGTCGTTGCTATGTAGAAGTTATGTCTTCATGAAATCCTTGCATTGGGGACTTTTCTGTAGTCCTTCCTTCAATTTCACTCAAAAAAATAACACTAACAAACTCCACCATGCTGATAATCGTAATCTAGGAATTGAAGGAACACAATTAATGTCAACCACAAATGCTAAATTGCTGAAATGTACAGGATCTAACTAATGAAGCTCCTAACATATATTGACTTCGATGAAGTAGGTTTACAACACTAAGGAAATTAGATAATAACATAAGATGAGCAATAAAATTTGGAGTGATATTTATAGTGAAATAGGGTATGAACATGTGTTAAGGTTGGCCACACTATATTGAAATTTGAAGTCCATAATGTGCACAGATTGGCGTATGTAGAAGCTATCATGACAAGAGATGGGTAATTCACAAATTTCACTTTGATATTATAAATATAGAGCACAATATTCAAGATCAAAATGGAACTCAATAACAAAACCATGCCAAAATAAATCCTAATTCCCAATAGCCAAGACATTTCCCATAAACGTGGAGACAGGATACCATAAATTCCATGATGATAATAGATACCAGATATTTTGGAACTTACATTTTAAACTTGTGGAGATATTGCAATGGGTGGTAGTAAGAACTAGGAAAACTGAAAGAATTTGGTGTCCTTGCTCCAATTTTTATTCTACGACAATCTACAAAGTATAATCTTGATCTATGACGTATTTGTGCCAAGTGGTTCTAATTTAATAGTAAATTTTATATTCAGATGAAATAAATGAATACCTGAGAGGCCATATGGGCTAATTTTTAATCCTTACACCAAATATCTTAATATTAAAGTCTATGGAACAACTCGTTCAAAGTTCAAACTGAAGTCAATTTTAAATGGAAAGCCTAAAACCAACTAAGTATTTTACAAGTTAACATTTTGGATATAACTTTCGTTCACTTTATATGACAAGTTATGCCATAACATTGAAACGAGTTTCTTAGCTAAAAGAATTTCTTAAGTCAACAATGACAAAGAAAGATAGTTATGACAAGCAAAATTCTCTTATTTTTTCTAATGAGGGTGCATGTAACTTGATAAAGGTTGTATGATAGTATCAAACCATAAACAATTTAACTAAAACATGGAAATGAAAAATTCTTGTTAAGAAAAAAAAAATTAGTTGAATATATGAAAAACATCAAGCTAAATGATATAATTAAACTAAAAGTAACTGTAAAAAAATGAAATTGCCATCATATACCATCTGGTCTGGTTAGTTCTTCAGAAAGAAAAAGTGCAATTTCACTCCTCATCTTGATTTTGTAAGGGACCATCTTGAGCAAAAATGTCCACATACAACAATCAATGTTATCATATTGGTAAGACTTTTGATATAATCTAACAAAGCATGTACTACGTAGGAGAATAACTGGAAAGCACAACTAGAAATTCGAATCACAACATAACAATATACAATAACATGCAATAGGAAAGGAACAATTCCACAGTTTGAGAAATATGAACAATCTATGGGCCTGTTCTTATATGTTGATATAGATAATGAAATAGAATTCTAGATTTATGAAATTCAAGTATCATACAATAATGTCTTGAACAAATATCAATATGTAAAATATTATTTTTTGCATTTGGATTTACCTTGCAGAACCTTAGGAAAAAGTGTCACAGAAATAGCCAATAAACATAACAACATGGACCTCAAGAGAAATTGTGCAGGGGATAAATTATGAAGGTAAATCACTAGAGAAGTATTCAAAGCAAATGATGAAAAGCGTATCTAGAAAGCACTGAGAACCCTCTGAAGTAAACAACACATTTATCATCGTGACTAGTACACTTGCAAAAAAAGATTAGAATAAATTATGAACCATTCCACCAAAAAGTAATGATTTTTTCCACTAAAATATAGTTTCAAATTAATCACTAGCATGACGCTAACTTTGTTAGAGCTAACAGATAGAATATCGAAGTTTAAAAGGCAATACAATTTGATGAATTAGGGATTACCATGGCATTAGAGGGTGTTAGCACTGGTATTTTCATCTCACCCATCCCGCCTTATTTTACTCTCGGTTCACCTCATATTTGTCATTATCATTGACCTCGCTTCGTTTTTTAACCACTTTTCCCAAGGGTGCCCAAGTCATCATTGTTCACAAGCATTAAACCCTAATTTACTCTCCCACTAAGCTAGGGTTTGCTATGGAAATAGAGAAATATCAGTAGAGGAGACATAAGGGAGGTCATTTCAGTTCATAAACATCATGTATCCATCATTTTTTGAGAAGTCATTCCAAGAGTCAAGTCATTTGCCACTCATAGGGTCAGTTTTTCTTCAAACTGTGTTTCTGAAAAAAAAGATATGAATTTGACAAAAGTGAGAGAGGTTTTTGTCCATCATATACCAAGGAAGAAAAACCTCCTTCAGTTTTACACAGGTTTCATGGTTTTGGAGAAATGTCAAATTTACAGGTGCCACAGGAGAGTTGTTGCACTTCTGGAGTGATCTTTGGAAAATATTTTTTTTCTCCTAGATAGAGTGTCCAAATGAATTTCTTGATGAGTCAAATGATAACTAGACAAAGATATATTTCCAATGAGCTATTATGAGCTCAATTTGGAGTTGCAGAAGGCCTCCAAAATTTTCCTGCAACATCACTCTGCATTTCTACACCCTCATTCTACACTTTTGGACCAGTATTGGGAAAATCAACTTTTGACAAGGAAAATAACTCCAATCAGAAAAAAAAAGGTATATTTGGAAACTAGACAGGATAATATTTCAAACGAGCTATCCTGGGCCCAATTTTGATACCAGGAAGGCCTCCAAATGTGGTATGAAAAAAGGTGTTGCACATAGAGGGCGCGTTTATCTGAAATTGTGCAAAACAGAGTTGGACGATGCACGTTTAGCTTGGTCGCTGCACATTTGGGAAAAATCTCAATGAAAATTACAAAGGTCTTGTGCATTCATCAGGGTCACTACGCATTCATCAGGGTCGCTATGTGCTCACCCAGGAAGTGCCAAAAAACCTTTGCCAGCTTGCTACTCCAAAAATTGATGCCAAATATTTGCACAATCAGTGTTCAAGATTCCATTGCTAGTAAGTAACATAAATATCATCTCTTTGATGTGTTATTTTTCTTCAAGATGATTCAAACCTAATTCTAAAGTAAGAAACCCTAGTACTTATTTAAATCTAATTCACATCCTAAAGCTAGTTCCTAAAAACTTCATACACTCTCCCTCACAATCCTAAAACATTCTCCCAAATCCCTATCCCCATTCTTCTCCTAATTCCTTATCCTCATTCCCTATTAAATCTCATACCTTATAACCCTAAGCCTATGGTTTCACTTGCCTAGGCTCCCTTTCATATTCCCATTCACATCATTTCATCACACATCCCTTCACTTCATACTCCTTCATTTCATTCCATCATATCCCTAGGGTTTTGACACCAAGAACATCATGGCTGAAGAGGAGAATAGAAGTAATAGTGAGGAAGATGAAGAAAAAATCACCAATTCAGTAATTGAAGGTAAAGAGGCTAATATTAGTGAGCTCCAAGCTAGTCTTGAGAGTGTTAAATATGTGATTCACTTTCTTGAGCATGAAAATGAGCAGTTGAAGACCAAACACACCTTTGATGAGGTGAGATGCATCAAAGCACAAAAAGAGGTAGAGAAGGATAAAGCCTTGCTTGAGGAGAAATTAGAGAAGTTTGGTGAACCTGATTATGATGAGGATCAACCTCCAAGATTGAGACCTAGTACTAGAGGGCTGAAAAGAGCTCTAGCCCTAGAGAGACAAAGGGAAGCTGAGCTAGTAGACCAACTTACCCTAAATGAACAGCTTGCCCTAGAAATAAGTGAGAATAGGGAACCATGGCTTAATAGAGCTAATCTACACTTGGAAAATCTGCTAGAGAAGGCCAACAAGGATAATGAATTATTGAGGACAAAGGTTAAACTTGATGCTCGGAAAGAGAGAATTGCATTGGCCAAGCTCAAAAGGGCCAATGCCAAAAATTCAAGGCTTGACCAAGAAAGAAGAGAAAAAGAGGCTAGATATACTTGCCGAGGTGACATTCCATGCCTCAAAAACATGATCAGAAAATATCCTACTAGTTTTGACAATTTTTTAGCAAATTTAGCATGTTGGTACATTTATGTGTTTTTAAGGGTATTTTTTGCGTAGTAAAATTACTAAACGCGCAACACCTTGGATGCTACGCTCTTTTTTGAGGAATATAATGGAAAAATGGCCACCATTAGCAGTTTTATAATGATGAGGACATGAACCCTGTGCATTTTATAAGCTTTTGGAGGAGAAATGGTCACTTAAAAAGACAAAACTATCAAAAAGCCAGGTTTCTGCCTCAATTTTTGCCTGGTCGTTGTGTGTTTACTAGTCTTGGGAGAAGTGATTTTTGAAAGGGAAAATGGACATAATTTTAAAAACTGAAGGTATTTTGGGAAAGTAGACTCAAAGGTATTTCCAATGAGCCATCATGGAGCAGATTTGGACATTGGGAAGGCACTCAAATTCAACCTTGAACAAAGGTCATAATTTTTGCCTAGACGTTGCGCGTTTTACAAGGAAATTGTGCTTTTGCAGTGTTCGAAAATTTTCTGAGTTTCACTCCAGTTTTGGTTTTTACCTTGGGAAATGTTGAATTTACCTATGTAAATGATGAATATGAATTTAATTATCATGTTTTTACTATTTACTAGGGTAAATACATTGGATAAATCAAGCATATGAGGTGTAATGAATCAGTTCACAAAAGTTAAGGATGAGTCACTTTGACCACCCTACACTCTAGGTTTCAGTTCAGACTTTAGTGGATCAACTCCTCCTCTCATGGATTTGAACCCTAAGGTTGGGCGAGGTAGTTTGAGGCCTATATCATGTCATTTTTTACTCATTTTCAAAAGTTGGAAGTTGGAATCAGTTTGATTTTGCTAGTTGATCAAGGGAACTTGTACTCAGTTTTGGCCAAGCTAATAAAGAGGAGTTGCAACTACATTTATGGGATACCTGTGGTATTGAATGTCTTTCATATTTTCTTCTTCAGTCACATATGTTTGAATTTGTTTTTCATGTCACTTTCATATCTATGTTATGATCTTTTACAAGTTTGAAATTCAGAATACATGCTTGCACATGCTCTGTTTTGGGTAACTGATCATATTTTTTTCATTATCTTATGTCTAAGAGAAATACATCCCTTATGATTTTCTCAGCCTTCTTACAGTTTTAGAAACCATTCCATAATCATTCTCCTCAAGTTATTGGCATTGTACCTACCTTGCCCCATTGATCCCTGCAACCCTAACTCATTTTCCCTGACCTAGCTTTCCTTGAATTAATTCATTTATCCACGGATTTCCCCAACCAAATAAATTTAAAGCAACCCCCTAAACTCTATACCTAGCCTAAAACCCTAATTTCTCCATCCCTCTTGGCTGTGACCCTTTTGTAGAGAGCCCTCTCCGGCTTGATAGGGCTAGCTATCAAGTAAAAATCTCGGTTTGTGGTTACCTCTGTTGGGATTCCTTCCTCAACCTTGGGAACCCGGTGGAGTGATAAGAGAGGGCACATGCTAAATTACATTATCATCTCCAAATGCATCCCTACGTAGTGTCCATCTAACACTTTGTGACTTGAACCTTTAAAAGGCTTGCTCAACCACTTCATCATTCGAGATTTATTGTGAGAGTATGATGGTACAATGTGACCTACATGTCCCAAATAACATGAGCCAATAATGAAAACCATAATTAAATTATTAATTCCTTACTAATTTAATCCTTGAAAAGACGAAAAACATGAATCCAAGAAATAAAATGATAAGGTTCTCGTTAACCAACTATTATATTTACATATATGGCAGAATTGTTGATTAGTTGTTTCAAAGTTTAAAGCATTTTACTTATTCTCTCAAACATATGAAAAGACACTAAAATTAACAAGGTCATATTTCAACAAAAATCTTGCAGAAAATAAGATTTCAACTATGAAGATATTATTACAAAATTCTTACATAAAATTAGATTGCAACTATGAAGATATTATTACAAAAATCTTGCAGAAAATCAAATTGCAACTATGAAGATATTATTACAAAAATCTTGCAGAAAATCAAATTGGAACTATGAAGATATTGTTCTAAATTTTGAAAATAATAGTAATAAAATCCATCTTCAACATGACTTAACGTTTTATATCATATTTGAAAAATTTTGAGTCAGGGAACAAGTACAAGGTTCAGAGTTAAAATATTTGCGTTAAGGACAAGGAGATATCATATACACATTAGGGGAATTTTGAGGTCTAAAATGTACAACTGAAATAAAATTTATAAGAACCAATATGATTCAAGATGATATGTCAACCCTGGGGGATGATTCACCATTTTTTAAGTAAAAGGGTGAAAATATTAAAAATAATAAAATAATAAAACTACATTTTCAACTAATATTTTAAACTTATCTCCCAAATTTTTTACTCAAATTTCGAGCGGGGGTACTTGTTGGATGAAAAATTTAATTCCTCATCCAAGGAGTACCCATGTTGCATAATTTTTGCATCCAAAAAGTACTCCCACTCGAAATTTGAGTAAAAAATTTGGGAGATAAGTTTAAAATACGAGTTCAAAAAGTAGTTTTTTCTTTTTTCCCTCTAAAATTTGATGATGTGATCAAATATTATTTTATTATTTCCACTATTATTTAATAATTTCCTTAGGAAGCCCATTTAGACCTCAAAATTCCCTTAATTACTTTCTGAGTTGAGGTTTATCACTAGAGAACATAGTCTTGAGTCTTAAACCAGTACTTAATGAGGGACTTCTAGAAATAAATGGGTACAAAATGTGAATTCATCCCTCATGAGTCAAGGAAAACCGTAGACAACTCCTGAAGCTTTACAACCATTGAAACTGCACCCATCACACTACGTTTTTAGGTTGAATTTTCCACACCTGAGGCTTTGAAAATTTCATCCACTCTAGTTTCACCCATCACACCACCTTTTTAGGTTGAATTGTCCACATGTCCTAGTCCACAGAAGATGTATTTGAATAGTATTTTGTGCTAAATTGCATAGATTTTTCCCACAATTGACCATAAGTCCTTTTATGTGATGAGTGCACTAGACGTGTATCATGGGAGCCACAAAACCCGCAAACACAATTATCCATGAAGTCCAGAATGGAGAGGATGTAACTGGCAAGAACAAAGCTGGGACAAATGCTCCCTTGCAATGAAATTCCAGATGTGACTCCTCATGAATAGAGAGCCATTCTTATCAAAATATTCTAAGAGAAACACATTTTAAAGCTAAATGGATATAATTCATTACCTCCCTGCCATCCTACAATGTCATATCACCTTGAGCACCCCCCAACACAGTGACTCCCTTGGTAGAAAAGGAAAAATAGATAAATAAGTTTGCTAAAAAATGTAAGAACAACATCCAGATATGGAAAGAATACACCAATGCCCAACAGGATTGGGACTAGCAGTTAGTAGCATGGAGTTTCACACCTTTGGTCAAGATTCTATTCTCACAGGCTTCACCCATGGGGGATAGGAAGGGATTTAAATTATGGCATTGGGAGGTGATGAACCATGTGCATATATTACCTCTTATGACGTGATTTCTCTTTGTGAGACAATTGTTGATCGGTACAAAAAATGTATATATTCTTGGAATATGATTTAACTATGAATATGGAAGTGTTCAACTATCTTATTGAGGACATTTTGTTTGTGAAAATATGGAAGTAAAATCTTTGAAATAACACAATTTATGGGAGTGACAAGGTATGCAAGGTAGTGGTAAGCTGGAAGTCAAATCTGAAATAACACAATTCTAAAATAACTTAGGGTTTACAGTGGCTCCACCAAAGATTCTCTGACATGGAGGTTTTTCTCATGGTTATTTTAGATTGTTGGAGAATATTTGGTGGAGATAGGGTTTCTCTTGGTTTTCCCTATGTAGGTTGTGATTGTGTTTATGGGTTTCATTTATTATTTATATATATGAAGTTTTCGGGTGAATTTTCCAACAAATCCTAACACCTTAAGACAAAAACACATAAGGTACAAAGGATATTGAATGAGAGAGAGAGAGATAGTAGCACTACTCTTAAATTCCTAACCCAAGAATGAAAAGGAATATGCACAAGTTCATGATCAACTATAATAACAACTCACTCCTTCCTCTATTTATATGAGAGGTAAAGGGGCTTTACAATAACAAGTGGACCTATTCCACTACAAGCAAACTTGAAAGACACATTTAGGTCCACCCATGTGAAGCACTCTACTCTACGTGACATGTGTCAGGTGACAGTGATTAACAACCAAACCCTCCATGGCATGAGAACTAATCCCCAAGGTCCAACAATCCTCCAAAAGTCCTAAGCTCCAATGCATATCCTAGGTCATGTGTCTCCTTAAGGACAATGCATATCCAAGGTAATGTGTCACCTTAAGGACTCCCACACCTACATATCCACTCCCTCAACCTAAGAGTTCACATGTCAAGGGATTTTGTGAGCTCGTGTTGATTTTGGGATTTTTTTGTCATGGTGAAATACCCAACTCTACTCCAAGCACACAAAATCCCTTCATGCATCAACAAAATGAAGTCACCAAGCTCCATACTAATCCAACACTTCGAGGAAGAATGTCTTTCAAACATCCAAACAAGGTCTAGTAGAAAACAATAAACCACCTCCAATGTCCAAGTCCATCATGGAAGAGCATGGGAAAACCATTCAATATGCACCCCACATCTCATGAAGCACCCACAAGGCCCAAATGTGGTGTAAAAATTTTCAAAGTATCCTGAAAGGCTAAAAATTATGTCCCTATCATCATAAATTCCTTTGTAACTCCACGCATATTTAGTTACAACTTTCACTCATAAGTGTCACTAATCAAAGTTTGCAGCTCTTCTTTTCTACAAAAAGTGGGAAGAATAACTATAAAATTACCATTAAACATTAGAGTAGAGGCCTTTTATGAATGCGGTATGAAAGAGACCATTCGAGGCAAGGGCAGGAATCAGGATCCATACTACCTTGGTCCTAATTTGGCATCCATACCTTGACAGAGCTGTTTGTGAAGTGTGCTATTGAATGGATTTTGGAAGAGAGCATTTGGGGTAAAGGCAACATACATACTATTGTTGATTTGACCTGAGTTTCCATCCATACCTTCTCAAAAGAATTTCTTTGTAGCATACTTATTTTTTGGTTTAGTCAGCTACAAACTACTGTTACACAACATTTTTTCAATGTCCCTGCATTCCATATCTTGAATACTGGAGGACTATCATAGTGAACCCTGTGTACTGTCAGAAATCATAATGAATGTCATTGCATCCCTTAACATGTCAGAAACACAATATCTGTTGACCATTCCTGAAGTTGACCCTTTAAAACATGTACTTTTGGGTCAGTGCGGTTGTGTAGTTATGGCCTCGCGCCGATGGCCAAATTTACACTGGGCCTCACGCCATGGTGGCTATGTCTCTGAAGAGCACCTATGCCGAGCTACTTTTGGAAGGTTTTTTAATAGGGAAACGAAGCTTCTAAGATGTAACATCTTCGTGGGTGGAGTCATGGATGTTTGTTCGACTGGATGAGGTCGAGTTTCTCCCTTTGGCCTTCTAGTTCCTACAAAAATAAAACTTCCCAAAGGGATAGAACTTTCCCCCACCATATGTGGATACCAAAGCTCATCCTCCACTCCTATAAATCCCTCTTCATTCCATTGAATTAGCTAGCCAGGAATAGCTTTAATAGACCAGGAGATGATCGCAGAGAATAGTCCATAATTGTGAGAGAGAGTTTGAACCTTTCGCCTCTTCGAGTTGAATTGATGAACGAATGCTTTGAGACGTGGCAAACTAAACATGTCGAAGGAGGTCTACAACATCAAGGCATAGGTTGTAAACTCCCTTTTTGTATATTAATATGACATGATTGATTTCTAGCTCCATCTTTGTCTATGTTAGTATTCAAAGTTCCTGACTCTCCTTTACTAGTTGGATAGTTGTAAATGAATGTATATTTTTGTATGTTGCAAGTATTTTCTTGATATTTTTGCAGGTGTGTAAACTTCGCTACCAATAGTGCGCAAGGCTTGAAGGAAAAATATCGAGGGATCGCTGAAAAAAACTACGTCAAGAGCATTGGATTGAGGTAGGACATCTATTCCAATCCACATTTCATTTATAAACTAGGAATTTAGAAACCAACACGTTCCCTTGTTGCTAGACCCACCCTAGGGCTAGAGGGATCGCCTCTGTTCGCAGATGGGATTTTCCTTCACAACAAGTTGGTGACTCTGCTGGGGGGTTCAATGACTGTTGTCTCTTATTGTTCGTTTTGATTTTTTGATTGTTGATCCAACTTTGGTCATTTTTCATTTCATTGTTTTTTTTTCGCTTGTTTGACTACTTTTGGCCACTTAGCTTTTTCCTAGAGTGATAAGTCTAGTTTTTCTCAACTAGTCCTTTATTTTCTCCTTCCTTTTCTAGCTCGCTACTCCTGTTTTTCTAAAATTCGTGCCCATAAGCGCGAGTTGTCTTTGACAGAGGAGCGATTTTTCCTGTTCGGTGCTAGATACTGCTGAACAGTCGCGCCGATTCCTGTAGCATTGGATTTTGGGCTTTCCCATTGAGTTTCCAGTGTGTCTTGTCCTTTAGATTGGGTTTTTCCCGTTGGATTGATCCATATGGATTTTTTTTATTGACTTGGATGTCTCATTTGTTTCAGTTTTTGTTATCTCTCATGCGAAAAATGTGACTTGTCTATCATAGGGTTTCTAGGTGTTTCAAACTGTTCGTTTGGTCACATGTTCATTGGGTGTCTGATATGTTTATGAGTCAATTTGGTCATTTATTTTAATCCTTTTTTGTGGTTTCTTGGTCTTTCTAGTTGATTGTACGTGAAGTACGGTTGTCAAGCTTTCATCCCCTTTCTTTTTTATTTTCCCTCCATCGTCCCGAGCATAGATCACATTGCTCGTTGAGTCGACTTAAAAGCCCTTTATTTTGCGTAAGGAGATGCATGTCTAGTTTTGAGTGTGTGTTTATGTTCACTTGGAATTGGTCTCTTCATGTTTTGATGATTTCATTCGAAGCTACTCAAAGCTAGTATTTGTTTTGTATTTTTAGTGTAGCATTGCATTGTTTCTTCTCACTTATACAAAAGAACAAAAAATTTTCATTCTTCCTTCTCATTTGGAAATGAAAAGTTTTCTTTTGCGTGAGTAGGTTTCTTTTCATTTGAAAGTGAAAGAAAAAAAAAGATTTTTTGTTTTCTCATTTGGTTGTGTCAATAGCACAGAGGAAAGTTTCATTCTTGCATTCATTTTGACTGTTGCTTTGTTGCGAACCTCTATCCTTCACTTAGCTATATTTTCATCAAAATGAAATGGTATTCTTTCTCTCATATAGTTGTGCAATAGAGATTTGAGATAACATTCGGTAGGCCCTTGAAATTGAAACATAATTTCAAGATAAACCATAAAAGTAACTCAATCAATCTAAGGAAGCATTGGAACTTAACGCTCACACTTAGAATTCTAGGCTAGTGACGTGTTTCGGCGTCATTAAACCTAACAGTTTTCACTTGCAATCTTGCATTAGATAGCGCTAGTATGGGCTTGTGCTCCAAGTACCTTTGCGTATATAAATGGAGACCCTTTTAGGTTGAAATACTTTATCCATAGGAAGCTAAGCCTGCCGCCCTGTAACCGTGGTACATCGAGAAAAAAATTTGGGGAGACTTCCTGCACATACGTTAAGTCCTTGGTCATTTCTTTTTCATTCGATCACCAAGGTGTATATTGCAGTTCACGAGAGCTTGGTACACCCTTTTGCCTAGAGTTCCTGAGTATTCATTTTGATCTTTTGGTGACTCTTTAAACTTTAAAAGATCATTGAGCACTTGTCCTTTCGAGCTCATTCAACCTAAAAGTGACTAGAGTCACCTTTTGTCCTTTTCTCGACTCTTAAAACATGAAAAGGAAGAGTCTTGTTTCAATGTTATAAAATTAATTACCCACGATTACATCACATGCCCATTAAGCTATTTCTTGGTCGATTCATGAGTAATTCCTTAATGATTGTTGTTAAAGCCTCGAATTGACCATCTTTTTTCTCTTCTTCTTTTGAGACAAAGTCACCGTGGCAGAACCACCTATTTCTTCCTCCTCTTCATTACCTCGTGTTGAAGAGTCTCTTCTAAGACATCTCCTTCTGTTGGGACCCAAGACCTTGAAAGTGCTATCATCCCGAGCATTCAACCCCTTGCCACTCGGTCTCCCCTTGAGGAGTCATTTGACATCAAATAGCAGTCCCCAGATCCTTTTTTATTTCTAAGAGAAGATCCTCCTCAACGCTTAGATTTTCCTGTGACACCATTTTCCAAATATTTTCCCTCTACCGCTCGCCAACTTTTCCCTGACAACATGTCTTCATCCTACATGGATGCCTCAATCCCTATTAGTAGTGAAGGGACTCTCGTATCTACTGGAGCATATCAAATCCCTCCTAATTTTTTTTCTTATGAGACGACTCAGCCTTCCTCTCTCTCGGATGGTTATCATTATTTGGGATATATAATTTCTGGTGCTTCATATTTGTACCAAAACTCGTTATGGTCAAGTACTGCTGCTCCTTCTACAGGGTCGTTCATGTGAGGTCCATGTTCTTCTATTCCCATTGTTTCGACGAGTTTCGTGTTTGTCCCAACCTAGCCCACTATTTGTGTGGCTTCCTTTGCACCATATTCTAGTGTGGTTACATCATTGTTGTCAACTTCTACTATTCGAGAAACTCATCCTAGTGCCTCTGTGATGTCTGCTGGACCCGTCATGGGTGGATCACAACCTCACGTATCAGGAGTCCAACAACCTATTGGTAGTACGCCTATCTCTTCTAATCCTATTCCAAGAGTTTCACCGTAAGACCAATATATGATGGTTATTCAACACCAAAACTACCTTCCCCAGGGTTCTTAGCAAGTTTAGGCTCTGATCAATCTACCACAGTACTACGATGAGTACAAGAATCACGTATATTACCATGGGCCTCTCCCGCAGGGTCCATTGTATGTTCAAACGACTCAAGCTCCGGTTCGCCCAAATTAGTTCACGTACCGACAGGGACAATCCTATGGTTTGCAAGGACAACCCTCCCATCTACAGGGAAAATCTTCGGTCCAATATGGACAACCCTATGGTCCTACTAGCCAACCCTAAGTTCAACAGGGAGCACCTTATGTTCCTCAGGGGAAAACCTATCCACCTAAGGGACAACCTTTTGTGAAACAAAAACAGCCTTACGTTCAGCAAGGCCCACCTCTTGTACATTAAGGCAAACCCTCCATCGGTCAGCCAGGTCAACCTGGTCTTCAGGGGCAGCCTGGCTCATCTCAAACATTAGGTCAACCTGTTTTTCAAGGACAGCCTGGTCCGCCTCCTCCGGGCCAACCTAGTTTGAAGGGACAAGGTGTTAAACCTCATTATCCAGGCCAACCTGGACCCTAGGGACAACCTGTTCAGCCTCAGGGCCAACCTTTCATTTTTCAAGGCCAACCATTGGTTTCCTAGGGTCAACCTTTGATGGTACAAGGTCCACCTCAAGGCACTGCTTTCATTCCACAACAAAACCCATACGTTTCTCAAGCTGGACCTCAGTGGTTCACTCATAATCAGTACCTCGTCCCCAACCAGGATATGGGCATAATTTCCAAAATTATAACCGCTATGGACAAAATCCTCCGGGACAAAACATATGGGCTCAAAATTTCTCCCAACCTGGTTATAACCCTAACGCTGATCTTTACCAAAGGCTTGTGATGCCTTTTAACCCTGTATTGCCATTCCTTGCTACAATGGAGTTGTCTGATGTGTCGAAGTCAAAAAATGATCCCATTCTTCATAATCCATATTGGCCCCCAATTCCCACCAATATTCTTGGCGATTGTCCCAAGTTCAAAGGCATGTCCAGAGAAGACCCCTAGGCGCATGTTATGGCGTACCAACTATGGTGCTCCTCTAACTCTTGGATTTATGATTCTATCCGCTTATGTCTTTTCCAAAGGAATCTCACTGGTGCCGCTGCAAAGTGGTACATTGAACTCTCTGGTGGAATCTTCCAAGATTTCAACTCTCTTGCAATGGCGTTTCTAATACACTTTCATTTACCAGTTCGTTATGAAATGGGAACACACCTCCTTACATCCATGAAACAAAAATCAGGCCACACATATCTCTGATCACATTCATGAATGGAGACGGCGTCGTTGTTTGATCAAGTTTGAAATCCCTGATCAACCTCCGACTGATTGGTTCACTACTTCTTTTATCGGTCTGATCGCTAAGGACGTCACTATGGGGGCGCGTGTTACTGAATAATAGGCCATTTTTCATGCCTAGTACCTCAATCTAGTGTACTCCCAGTCTGGCATGCTTTATGAACTCTTGCCTGATGCTCCACGACCTGGAAATTCCAAAGCACCGGTGACACCATCTATCGATGGTATCATTGGCTCTGTTTCTCAAACTTCCCGTAAGTCTTCTCCTAATCCTGCGAAGAAAAAATCCACTCCTTCCAATGATATTGCTTCTCATCTACCCTACAATCCTGGAAAAACCATGGAAGTGAATGTCGTCGAGTCTACCTCAGTGGACAAAGCTTCCAAAGGTAAGAAGAAGGGTAAAGGCAAGGCCAAAGCCGATACCCCGAAACAGGATTCTCCTAAAACCAATACTCATGATGATTCGAAAGGTAAACATAAGTATCCTTGTCTGATATGTGGCGATGAGCACTACACCAAGGATTGTCCACGACGGACCGAAGTGAATCGACTGCTCAAAGGCACCCAAGGAACTCTAGCTGTTCTTAAAGAACCATTCCCGTCACAACAAACTCAAATGGTGGAGCAATCCCAGTCTTCCACCACTTTTGGCTCTCAAGTTTTCATGATGAATAATGTTGCACCAATATCTATTCCTACCAGATCTAAAGATTATACTGAACTGTGTCAAGCAAGGGGGAAAGAAATTGTAGACTGTCCTCCTCCCCCACTTGCTTCTGGCCCTCTTCATATTGAAAGGCCTAGTTCTGAGCCCGTTGTACGTCCACCCTCAAAAGGCGTGCTCCGTGTTGAAGTTTACAACAAGAAACAGTGAACGAGCCATCCTAAAACATCATCCTTGATCCTAGTTGGAAAATAATCAGCTAAACTAGGTGGGGCCCACACAGGCTATTTCTAGGTGTATGTCTATTTTTAGACATGGTGAGCATATTCTATATGTAGCAGGAGGCTATTTGTGGATGGTTGGTAAAATGTAAAAAATAGATGAAATTATATTTTTAGAAGATTGGGCGAAGTCTATTTATAGATCGTCAATCTAAAAATAGATGCATGTCAATTATTATTAGCCCTTAATAATAATCAGACTCTAAATATCAACTTATTCTATTGGAGCACTTTATTTCGGTGAATAGATTTGTTAAATCAGTGGGCTGAAGGAATTACACAATTCCTAAGGGTTTACTAGAATTCATGCATGGAGGACTCAGTTAGAACTGAAGTGGCAAAGTTATGACAGAGTTGGAAGAGTAGTTCATGGAGTTGTATTCAGTTTAACTCAGTTAGACTCAATGGAGCTAGTTGTATCTAATCTAACTGAATGATACACTAGTGAGAGTGGATTGAATTAATTATTTAATTAATTCAAAAATAATAACTCATTAATCAACTAAACAATACAACAGTTAAATACAGTGCATGTCAGATCCAGTGGAGACTCAGTGCAGAGATAGGTGAAAGGGTGAGATAAACTATCTGTTGTGACCATAGTGATGCATGGATTGCATCTACATATACATTGGAGATGCCAATGAAAATAATGTAGTCAAGGAGAGTGGGATCACATCGAATTTGTCTTTGTAATCAGTGTTTGGTCAATTTAGTGTGTCCTAAATTGCTACATTAATTTTTCAATCCGGGATTCGTAAGCTGACGAAGTGTGGCGCACTATATGTGCAAGATAACCTATCTCTTACTTTTTGTTTTTGGGTTTTTTTATTTATCTTGGGGGTTTTTATCTTGGTTGGTTTCCTAATGTGAGATGGAAATTCTAAAAGACAAGTATGGATATAAATGTTCAAGGCAATGATGTCCTTTATAATGATTTCCCAAACTTCAAACTTCAAAAGGGTTTTAAAACATGCAATGACAAAATTAATTTCTAAAAAATGAAAATGTGCCACTATACTAGTCAAACAAACAGTGAACTATTGATCATGAAACCCATTACCCTTGCTGCTGTCTAAATACAAAAGAAACTGTGCTCAAAGAAATCCAAGAATTGCAAGCAAAGTAAAGCTAAAATCAAATTACGTCAACTCATATTCTAACCCCTCACCATTAGTCTCGCTATGGCTTTCGGAGGTAATCATAAACAACTTGAGCAATCTAATATCTAATTTGCAGAAAAATAAACTAATATCAAATTACACACTCATACTTCAATCCCTCACCATTAGTCTCGCTATGGCTTTCGGAGGTAACTGATAATGACATGAGCAATTTAATATCTAACTTGCAGAAAAATAAACTAATATCAAACTACACAATCATACTTCAATCCCTCACCATTAGTCTCGCTATGGCTTTCGGAGGTAACTGATAATGACATGAGTAATTGAATATCTAATCTAACTAATAAATCAAATACACAAAACTGAAATAAATTAAACAGTGCTAGAATTAAAAGCTAAGAAAAATAAATCAGCAGAAGGACAAGACTGATTCCATGTCATTAGTCATTGTAAAACTAAGTGCAAATGCTCGGGCTGCCTACTGTAATCTGGAACAAAAACTATGACATAATGAACGTAAGGAAATAAAGCATGAAACTATACAGCAATAAACAAAACCTCGGCGTGTGCAGGGGCCCTCTGCACAATCCTTCTTTAGCTCCTTAAAATTGTAATCAAAACACCATCAAAGAACTTCTTTATTGAAAAACTTCACAAATATACATCCCATTCCATCTTAAACTTTGTTACAAAAGACTTCTCTATTCCTTCCTCTCCTTCTCCTATTTTTCACTACTTTTTCATTACTTCCTCATTACTTATGATAGGAGAAAGCTTCTCCTATTTATACAAAATATGAGGAGTCATCTCATTAATGGGAGTCCATGAATCTCTCCCTCCATCTCTAGAGTTACAATCAAAATAGGAAATGATAAGACACATGTCTTTCTAGAGTTTTAACACAACTTGAGGAATGAGACACATATCCTCTTAGAGTTTCAATACAACAAGGAAGTGAAACACATATCCTCTTGATCCCATAATCTTCTCCAACCAAATTCGAATTTGGCCTTAGAGTGCCACATAAGGGTCTTCTAGAAGTCTCCTTTTGACCTACACATGTCACAAAACTCATAACACATATTTAGATATATGAAACTATGTTAATTTTCTAGTTTTTAATCATAAATTCACTTTAAATACATAAAATAAATAACTTTGGAAAACAAGGATCCTAACCCATATATTTATGAAAATGGTTACTTGATGTAGGGTTTTAGGTCAGATGGCTATGAAATAAAAGCTAAATGGTTATGAAATAATGGAAATATTTATGAATATGGAAAACACTTTTGAGACTCAACATACCCCCCAACTGAAGTTGTTGCATGTCCTCATGCAACTATTGCACTGATTCATTTTTCCATGAGTTGATCTTTTATGAGTTTTGACTCATATAGATTCGTTCCAAACTTTGTTTCTTGATATTTTCCTTTTTAGAAAAGTATAATACATTTGATTGCAACATTTTTTTTTTTTTAATGGTTGGTTCTTGTGTAACAATCATTTTTTTTTTTTTTTGAGCAATGGTTCTTGTGTAACAATGCTTTATTTTCTTTGCTGCATCAAAGTTCATAAAAACATTTAGAATCAATTACTTCATCAATGAATTGATCATTTGCAAGGCATATAATCTTTTGGATCATGTTGCAACAATAGTTGGTTGGGAAGTATATGTAGGTGGAAATGAAATGAAAATGTGTGATAGTATATGACATGTGGATATGAAATGATGTCCCTTCCCCCCAACTAAAGATATGACAATGTGAAAAAGGGAGTGAGGAATTTTTCCAAAGTTACAATTTTAGCATTCTAATGAATTACATGACTAAAAAAATAGAAAAAAACATACCTTCACTTACCTTAAATGTGGATGAGTTGTGTATGTGTGGTGGCTGCAAAATTCTAATCATATTCTTCTTCAAGTGGCTGAACAAGAGGAGTCATGGATAAAGAGATAAGATGAATTTTTATTGCTTCTACTAAAACTTGTTGAATCTGCTCCAAAATGCTGAAAATAATAGTCTTCATGTCTTCAAAACTCATTGGCATAATTCCTACTATGTGAAAAGATGTTCTGATGTCGAACATAGTAGGAAATTGTTGAATTAGTGGCCATTAATGGATGCCACTAGTCAACACGAGAACTCTCACCATTGATGCCAATGAGAGTCAAGATGCCCAAACACATCTTGCTAGGTACGAATGATTTTGCTGATGTCGAGTCACCTAGAAGATTTGACGAACAAGGGACATTAATGTATTCCCATTGTTTGTCAGCATGAGAACTTGCTATTTAGGCATGCAAGCCTCAAGGTGTTTTTACAAAGAACTTAGACTCAAAAGACTATGGACTCAATAATTTGCATTGAAGCAGGGCTTATTTGCGAAATGAAAATGACAAGAAATGGAAGATGAAAATGGAAAATGGCGATGGAGAGTAGAAATAGAAATGGGAAATAAGCATGTGAATGAGCCTCTTTCTTTTATTTGTGGTTATGAATGGACAAAAAGAAATGGAAAGTGGATGTGAATGTAAATGGAAAATATGAAGTGAAATGAGGTAAATAGTTTATTATGAGGTATGGATGTGATGGAGACAATAGTATAAGAAAGTTTTTCAAGTGTTTGGATCTGATTTTGCATCAGAATATTTCCTCTTTGTTGCTGATCATCCTCTTATGAAACAAATTGGTCTCTTAGAGAGACGCCATTCTCTTGTAGTCATTTGTACTTCCTCCTGGAACCTGCAAAAAAAACTAATACTTCTTCTGCAATGGAATGTAAGATTATCAAAGGAGAGAGGTGATCAATCTCTCTAGTTATGATATTTACACACAAAACTAAGAATTTGTATTAATGAAACAAGTTCTCAAAGGAAAAATCAAAAGAATTTATACATGTTTTGGAATTAGTGCTTCAAGTTGAATGTTGCTTCTTTTCAGCAATTTATTTCATTATTTACCATTTCAAACTCTAATGATGGATTTCTCACTGTGTAGATCTTGTTGATACCTTTCCAACGATACTTGTGAACAATGAGGTTTTTTTTTCTGCTGCGGAATTGGAGAACAGCTGCGGAATTGGACTTTAGCTACAGAATGTCGACGGTTTCTGTAGCTAAAAATCTTGAATAAAAAAGTTAGCCATTCATCTTTCATCATCAGTCCAAAATTAATCAATACCTTCAGAAAAAGTGAGCAAATAACTTATTCATTTCATTGATTCAAAATTATTATTATTATTTTTTACATGCGGCGACTTAGTGTGGTGACTTAGTGATAACACACAACTTGACTTCCCTTTGACCAGGGTCTTTTTCATCGACTTGGATCAAATGAATAGGACACCATCCATGTACTGAAATTTTCCTAGCTACCCATGTGGCTCGTTTCGTCTCTTGACACCTATAACCTATAGAGGTAATAAAATGGCTGCAGAATTGCCAATTAGCTGCAGAATCAGGCTGCATTCCGCAGCTAAAAGACAGCCAACCATTAGTTTTACACATATTTGGATACGTGTTTCGTGCATAGATTTTTATCTTTTCCGCACTTTCCTGTGGGGTTTCTGCAACCTTATAAGTAAGTGATTCATCTTTAAAAAAGAGATTTTCAATTGAAACAAAACCAACCAAAATGATGTTGATTCCTTTTCTAACTGAAAATGCCAGTGTTAATAAGTCCCAAGCTTTCCATACAAACAACAGATAAAGTTCGATAAATAATCAAGGATACTAAGGTCATGCTTGATAATAACATTTCACCTCTCCTTATAAATTTCAGGTTTGACATTAATGGTAACAGGGTGCATATTATTCATTGGAACTGCATTGACAGCAGCTTGGACCGTAGTAAAATCTGGGTTTAACTCACATGAAATATACATGAACAGAATGTGAGTGAGTTTTCAAATGGCCTCGGCATCGAATGCCAAGAAGCTCCATGCCACATCGATTGGTTGGTTGCGTATCCAATTAAGATTGTTGTTCACAGGTGTTATATCTATCAGCAAAGAGCCGTATCCAATTAGAACTGTTGTTAACAGGTGTTACGTTTATCAGCAAAGAGTCGTTTCCAATTAGAATTGTTATTAATCGGGAAGTGGCAGAGGAGGTGTTAGACGGGGGGAAAAAGGCAGTTAATTATCATTATACCATTGGAAGCAGCCGAATTTAATCAACTGTCAATTCATTAATTGAAATTCTATTTTTTTTTTACGCGGCAAGCAAAAATGGGCTTCAAAGGACCGAGAAATTCTCCCAGACCGCCACGAATTTCATAAAACGATTTCTGGCTTATCTAATTTACCCTATTGGCGAAAAAACCCATGTTTTATTTTTTCCAAATTCACCTCCATTTGGCCAAATCGTGCTTTCAAAGTTTGTCGTTTTTCTCTGTTTTGCGTTTTTCTGGCTTCTGCTTCAGCAACAAACAAACAAAAAATCAATTTTTGGTGGAACAGGTTCAATTATTGTTATATGCATTGAGTTCATGAGTGCTACTGAAGCATTTGATTTATATTTGAACTCTTACGCTGCAAAAAGACGAAGAAGAAAGGAAGCAAGTCGATCAACCATTGAAATGATGAAGAAGAAAAACAGCTGATCGAGCAAGGTTCCTAATAGCAGATTATCAAAATGCTGCAGTGATTAGAAGCTGTTGCAATTATAAATGCTATTGCCCAGGTTCACTCTTTCAAACTAAGAAGTCGCTGTCAAAAACAATACGATCATTGCAAAGTGTTGAATCTGCCAGTAATGCTGTTGGGAATGTCTTCCAAAAGAACCTATGGTCAAATGATGATGCAAAACCTTTGCAATCAAATTATTATATGGACAATTCTCTGGCAACTCCTTTGGAAAACGTGGATCTCTTTTCGTTTAATTGCTAAATCTGTAGTTTCTTTAATCAAAAGGAACGTATTCAGCCAAGTGATAGATTCCAGATCCCGTTTTGGTAACATAGATTCGGTAATGGAGATTTAAGCATTTTTGAAGTAGTGACTGCCCATGAAAGTCCATACCTGTTAGCTGAAGCGTTTGGTTTGTTCATCTAATTTTGGTGGTCCATGCAGAGACTTTCTTAAAATGGATTCTTTCTTCTCATGAATTTTTGCAGGTTTGGTTCAGGCCAAAGCTTGAACAGGAATGCAGATTTTCTACTGAGGCCACATTGAAAGCTAGGATTGAAGATAGCCATAGATTGTTTTTCTCTTCTTCTTCTTTTTTTCTGAGATTGTAAATTTTTATAAGAAGTATTAATGATTTTCAATTTCAGGCAACAAAGACTTTAAGAAAAACATGCTAAAAACAAGACTTGACTGAGGTTTTAAATTGATTTTTTTTATCAGTCTGGGCTGGGTGACTAGGATAGGATCCATATCGGGACAATTCTGGAGATGTCCATGTGGTCAATTTCTTCATTGGATGCCTATAACCTGCTAAACCTTGAAATCAGCTACGGAATTCACAATTAGCTACGGAATCAGGACACATTCCGCAGCTAGGTTGCAAAATCTTATTAAAACATGATACAGTGTTTTAAGGACCACTACAGACCATAACCAATCAATCTTGGACAGCTGAACCTATCAAAGCAGTTGGGTTTCATTTTTTATTTTTATTTTTATTTTTTAAATCAAATGAAATGATGAAAACAAATCAATTGAAATGATGAAGTTTATTTTTTCTCCTTTTTTTCTTTTCTCACATCACAATTCTTTTTCTGATCCTCCAGATCACACAAAGTGCAGGAGGAGAGCATACTCAAGAATTATTATTATTATTTTTTTTTACATAACAATCATTTTTCTGATCCTCTAGATCACACAAAGTGCAGGAGAAGAGCATACTCAAGAATTATTAATTTTTTTTTAGATGTAAGAAATAAGACTACCTAGTTACACTTCCCCGGCAACGGCGCCAAAATGTTTGGTCAATTTAGTGTGTCCTAAATTGCTACATTAATTTGTCAATCCGAGATTCGTAAGCTGACGAAGTGTGGCGCGCTATATGTGTAAGATAACCTATCTCTTACTTTTTTGTTGTTTTTGGGTTTTTTTATTTATCTTGGGGGTTTTTATCTTGGTTGGTTTTCTAATGTGAGATGGAAATTCTAAAAGACAAGTATGGATATAAATTTTCAAGGCAATGATGTCCTTTATAATGATTTCCCAAACTTCAAACTTCAAAAGAGTTTTAAAACATGCAATGACAAAATTAATTCCTAAAAAAAAATGAAAATGTGCCACTATACTAGTCAAACAAACAGTGAACTATTGATCATGAAATCCATTACCCTTGCTGCTGTCTAAATATAAAAGAAACTATGCTCAAAGAAATCCAAGAATTGCAAGCAAAGTAAAGCTAAAATCAAATTACATCAACTCATATTCTGACCCCTCACCATTAGTCTCGCTATGGCTTTCGGAGGTAATCATAAACAACTTGAGCAATCTGATATCTAATTTGCAGAAAAATAAACTAATATCAAATTATACACTCATACTTCAATCCCTCACCATTAGTCTCGCTATGGCTTTCGGAGGTAACTGATAATGACATGAGCAATTTAATATCTAACTTGCAGAAAAATAAACTAATATCAAACTACACACTCATACTTCAAGCCCTCACCATTAGTCTCGCTATGGCTTTCGGAGGTAACTGATAATGACATGAGTAATTTAATATCTAATCTAACTAATAAAGAAAATGTACAAAACTGAAATAAATAAAACAGTGCTGGAATTAAAAGCTAAGAAAAATAAATCAACAGAAGGACAAAACTGATTCCATGTCATTAGTCATTGTAAAACTATGTGCAAATGCCCACGCTGCCTACTGTAATCTGGAACAAAAACTATGGCATAATGAACGTAAGGAAATAAAGCATGAAACTATACAGCAATAAACAAAACCTTGGCGTGTGCAGGGGCCCTCTGCACAATCCTTCTTCAGCTCCTTAAAATTGTAATCAAAACACCATCAAGGAACTTCTTTATTGAAAAACTTCACAAATCTACATCCCATTCCATCTTAAACTTTGTTACAAAAGAATTCTCTATTCCTTCCTCTCCTCCTATTTTTCACTACTTTTTCATTACTTCCTCCTTACCTATGATAGGAGAAAGCTTCTCCTATTTATACAAAATATGAGGAGTCATCTCATTAACGGGAGTCCATGAATCTCTCCCTCCATCTCTAGAGTTACAATCAAAATAGGAAATGATAAGACACATGTCTTTCTAGAGTTTCAACACAACTAAGAAATGAGACACATATCCTCTTAGAGTTTCAATACAACAAGGAAATGAGACACATATCCTCTTGATCCCATGATCTTCTCCAACCAAATTCGAATTTGACCTTAGAGTGCCACATAAGGGTCTTCTAGAAGTCTCCTTTTGACCTACACATGTCACAAAACTCATAACACATATATAGATATATGAAATTATGTTAATTTTCTAGTTTCTAATCATAAATTCACTTAAAATACATAAAATAAATAACTTTGGAAAACAAGGATCCTAACCCATATATTTATGAAAATGGTTACTTGATGTAGGGTTCTAGGTCAGATGGCTATGAAATAAAAGCTAAATGGTTATGACATGATGGAAATATGTATGAATATGGAAAACACTTTTGAGACTCAACATCAGGCCATCTCTGTTATTCAAGCTACAGCACAGTTTCCCTCGAGGGACTGTGTTATTTTTAGTGGAGGTTTTGCAGGGTGTTTTGACCCCATTTTTTATGAGAGATCTCTGGTGTAGGGCTTTGCCCTTCACTTTGGTGATCCATGGATTAGCTTGCTGATCCATATTCTGTTTAGATCTGATCTATTTCAATGCAAATTCATCTTCAGAAATTCCTAAATAATATTGCAGATCTGCAACTTAAAACTCAGATCTACTCCTTATATTGCATGTTTTGGTCAAAACCCCAAGGGGATCTTGTAATAGTGCCTTTCTAGTTTACAGATATGAAATGGATCTGATTTTTTGTCCACAGATTTGTTCTAGATCTGAGATGTAACATTCAACTGTTGTAGCTCCTTAAAATAACGTTGTTAAGCCATTTTGCAGTTTATATATGTGTTGCAGCCTTCTTTTCTGAAGATTTGTTGCTCTATTGTCTCCTGTACTCTACTGTATAATGTAAGAGCATCATTGTAATTCTGATTTGCTATTATATACTCATAAGTTGATCTTATTTTATGACCTCATGCTCATGCTTTCCAACCCTGCGTTATTTCTGAAGCATTTTGTTGTGCATAACTGCAACTCCTCTTGTAGGGTGTTTTTCAGCGAGACTAGGTGGTGGGAGATCTGTTTACCACACCTAGTTTGATTTTTTTTCTCTCATTTTGGATATAGACTCTAGATTTGTTGATCTAAGGGATCCAAGGGCTGTAAACTCATTTCTGTGCGTCAATCTCCCAGGAGTGCGTTATTTCAGCAGGCTTGTTGTGCCATTCCAATTTTGGAATATTACAGTGGTATTAGAGCTCCTTTCTTGGCACAGCCTGTGCTTTCATTGGAGAACCACAACCATGTTGCATTCATAAGAAGATGAACCTATTACTGAGAGGGAGAAGAGGTATTAGAACATAAGTCACAAGAAGTTTGATTACACTAATAATGATCAAGACAAGGGTAAAGCCCCTGAAACTGCAAATGATAAAGAAGGAGAAGAGTTTGCAAGAACCCTTTTGGTGGCCCTGCAAGATCTTGCTAGAGAGATCAAAGAGATTAGGATGGACAGGATGAGGGAATCTCCTGGGAGATTTCATCCTGGGGAAAGCTCTGGCATATATCATCATTGGACTGGTCAGCTAGTGAACCAGCCACAAGCTCCACAAGGTCCACAACGCTCCACCATGCCTACCTTCTTAGCTGTGGAGAATGAAGGACCACCAGAGCAAGCATCCCTTGAAGACTACTGCTATAAGGTAAACTGATTGGATGGTTGGTTTTCGAATATCCCTCTCAGGGCTTTCCAGTGCCCGAGGTAGACAGTAAGATTAGCTGTATATTTCACAAAGATGGCATATGCATGTTCATATTAACTTAAAATAACTTGATGGAATACGATAGAAAATTACCTCTTCGACGATCTTGGAGTCCATTCGAGAGCACTAAGTAGCGAAGCAAGAGTCCTTCTTCACCGGCTCCAAATCTTAGTCCTGCAATCAATCAAAGCACCCACGTAATTTCTAACACAGCATATATCCTATCAATTAAGTCAACATTTAATGAACTTCTAAACTATGTACATCTGAGCCATTCATATCATACTATGTAAATATTCAAACGATAATGACAATATTAAGCATTGAGTGGACAAAACAAATACAGTTCTATTGTTTTTGAAAGAAGGAGGATTACAACCGTCGGTTGTACCAAGCCCTCCTCAGCCTTCCAATCTCTCTATCTCTCAAGTAGTGAAGTCTTAGTCAACAAGCTCTCTAGGAACCTCTTTGACTCTTGGCGTTCACACTATAACACTATTCTCTACTTCACAAGTATTCGAACATAAGCAATCCTTCGACCTCCAATTAAGAGCCTTCAGCTCCTTTTTATAGGAGAGGGAGAAAGCCATTGTTGCCTTTCTTTTTCCACTAGTTTGGAATAGAAAAAACTTAGATGTTTCTTTAATCTATATGCTTTTGCCTCCTTGGGAGTTCAGTCTTTTGTGGCAATTACCAATAATGAATTAGTACTTTGCAGTTTCCTTTGTGAACTGACTCTTTTGTGAGGGAAAGCCGGAGATTCAAATCATTCTCCGCGGGTTTTTCCCTTTTCAAACTTAAAACATGAGTAACGCTTCCCTCCAGTGTAAACAAAGCGTTGCCCTAGCCACTAACGTGGCCCATTCACTGATTAGCTGTGTTATAATGCTCTTGTGTTTTTATAGATAGGTGTTACCCTGGCAGAAATAGGTTTAATTTATGTCTTTGTACTTCTTCCATATTTGTCTTCTCTTCCGAGCTGATGAGAAGGTATTTTGACCTATAACAGATGCCCCCTAAATTTTGAGGTCAAAGACGAAGATGATGGCTGAAATACTTTATAATTTGTTGTAGAGATAAAGAGATTGAAAGACTGAGGAAAACCTGAAACAACAACATATGTCAGAAAATATAGTATCTACCTAGAGTCGGGCATTCCCATGCTCAGTAGCTTAAACAACATTATTTCTCTAGAATAGAGATATGAAGAATCTGTCCACCGATAAGCACAATGTGGAAGTGTCTGTCATAACTGGATCAGGCTAAAGAAGCTGTCTCCATAAACAATATCGCAACTTGGGGAAGGAAACACAACTTTAATGATGTATCATTTGCCCCAAGGTCTTGACCGCCGATTCACTTAAACTGCATATTTCCCAACATGTGAATGAAGGAGTTGTCGTCGAACATGTGAGAAATCATCTGATTACCAGTCAATAATGAAAATTGTTAACAGACGCGAAGGTGGCCACCGATAATGATGATGGTCCCTAAGATGCCTAGTACAATCTAGCGAGTGTGAATAAAATGAGTTGAAGTCGAACACTCATAGAATCATTCGACCAGGAGCCAATGATGAAGACCCCTGATCAAACACAAGACTACCTGCCACTGATGTCTACAAGTATCCGGGTACTGATGGGTTTCTAGAACAACTTCCTAGATAAGATGTTGAAGTCGATAGGAAGAGATCTGTTGAAAGGTAGGCACTGAGGCGTCCTACATCAGTCAACACAAAACGGAAACCAACTGATTTTGTTTATGATTGAGATAGTGAAGAGTGAATGGGGATGTCAGACGACAAATAATTTCTGGCGTAATGAGCAGTTTGGTTGATAACAGCAGCAGTAGATAGCGAGATCTGCTTGAATAATAGAAGGCACTCTAGCAGGGTACTAGGCAGCTGAAGTTTGATGAACACCAAAGAGTGTGTTAGGATTTTACCGGTGCAGGGACACTGGGAAATGAAGGCTAATACTCATATATGGTAGGGTTCGGCTAACTGCGAAAGAGTTTTCTGGGAAGTGCCATGTTCAAGAATTTTGCTGCCAAATCGACCTTTTTTAAAATATAATAGAGGTAGTATTCATTTTGTCCAAATTTTTCCTCGTCTGATTAAGTTTAATGAGTCCAGACGAGTAAACTCGATGAAATTTTCATGTTTAGAGAGTCTGAAAAATATCATAAAACACAACTTCGTGCCCCATCTGATTAAGTTTAACTAGTCCAGATGAGTAAAATCGGTGAATTTTTCATGTTTAGAGAGTCTGAAAAATATCGTAAAAGACGACTCCATTGGGGTACCTTTGTCATGTCTTGATAACCGAGCATGGCAAAGGGATAATAGTAAGCCTGAAACAGTTCATTTTCTGTGAGTTAGTCCATCGAAGCCGGAAAAGTGAGAAATCTATGTTCGATGGACGTCTACCTCATTTTGTTATGAGTATGAGAAGACGGAGTAAACTCAATACTCTTTGTGAAATTTTAACGAGTCCAACAAAGAAAAACTCGGTACCCTCCGTGAATTTTAACGAGTCACGCAGAGAAAACTCGGTCACTTTTTCTATTTAAAGAGCTTTGAAAAAGAGGAAAAGAATGGCTCCTTGTTCTCTGTCGAGGTAGTTTAACGAGTCCAAAAAAGGTAACTCAGGGTTTTTTCAGTTTTGTGAGCGAGAAAAAGATTCCTAAAAATAAAGCTCAGTGCTTCTCCATGGTTTTAATGAGTCTGAAGAAGAAAACTCTCATTTTTCGGATTAACGAGAAAGAAAAGACCATACAAAAAGAACGCTTGAGATCAACTTCGTATAATTTTAACGAGTCCGAAGAAGGAAACTCGAGGTTTTTCGGATTAACAAGCAAGAAAAATACCGTAAAAAGAATGCTCGAAGCTTCCTCGTGTAAGTTTAATGAGCCCGAAGAAGAGGACTCGAGGTTTTCCGGATTAACAAGCAAGAAAAATACCGTAAAAAGAACGCTCGAAATTTCTTGATCTCTTTCTCATCAATAGAAGGATCTATGTCGAGAATTTTCTTGTAAGACCAAGCAAACACATCATGGAATTCCTTGAAAAGGGATGTGAAGCACGCAATTTCCTCAGGATTGCAGTCGGCTCCAATCTGAATATTTTCCACGATACCCGTTTTGACCGAGATATCAATGAGCATTGTCTTAGAAAGATTACCCATGTTCCCTTCCAAATCGATGGTTTTAACTGTCGTACAAGTGGAGGGAACTATCTCAGGTTGGTCAAAAGATGGGATTTCAATTTTTATCACCTCTGAGTCAATCAACGAAGCACGATGGTGAAACTCTCCCCAAGGTCGTTCTTCTAGAGACATGATCTCTCGAATAGCTTCGTCTGTATGCCAGACTTCATTGAGGAGATCCTTAGAGAGAACTGTGATGGGCAGGAGGTTTGTACCTTCGGTCGAAACCATAGCAATGGAGGGTTCAAATTCTATTTGGATGGCTTGGTAAGCCAACTCGGCTGGTGAGAGCGGCATATGATCTCCGTAGGAATCTATGTCTGAAGGTGCCAGAATGATCCATGGGTCGATAGAGCCATCCAAAGTGGTGGATATCATTTCAACCGTGTTTGGGATTTGTGGCGGCGGGAGAGGAAAGCAACCCAGTAGGGAAGATGCCTTCAGAAGACCGGTACCAATACTGATGTAAGAGTCAGAACCGCCTCCTATTAGGGGTACAGTGCTACTTGGTAACGTGGAATAATCAGGGGTGCAGAAGGATAACTGATCCACTATGACTATTTTCCCATCCAATGGAAATAGGACGAGTCAGAAGACCGAAGAAACAATGGCAGTCATGGCATAAGACCAACTGCGACCAAGCAATAGATTATATTTGAGATGGTGATCTACGACTTCAACATCCAAAGTTACCGTTTTCCCACTCAAGGTGATGGGAAAACTAGCAAGGTATCCTTTTGGGAGGAACTTGTGGCCATCGAAAGCTTTAAGGGAATTCAATGGCAGTGTTAAGGTAGGAGAACCTAAAGCGAGCCAGCAAGCTTGTGACATAACGCAGGTCGAAGCACCTTAGTCTATGAAAATGCGATGGATTGGTCTCCCTTTCGACACAACCTGCACCTAGATTGCGAGTTGGTGTGAGAGGCGAGGTTTAGACTTTTCCATATCAAAGATAGCTAGCATGGAATCCTGGGGGTCCATTCCACCAATGGCCGAAAGCAAAGCTTTCCTTTGTGCTGGACATGTTTGTAATACTTCGAGAGCAGACATAGCTGACGGTGCCTGCGCCAAATCTTCTACAATGTTGTAGTTTTGGGCTGCACGTGCAGAGGTGTTATGATTCATGCGTCGAAGTGTCCCTTTGGGGGGATGAATCATGGGTTCAGCAGTAGGCCGTTCGATATACAAATAGTTGGGCGGCGGTGGATTCGAACTAGTTCCAGGTTCTTGAGAATCTATGGTAGGATTTCCATAAAGCTTGGCTCGAGTTTGAAGGTCAACACTCTCAATGCCATAAATGGCAGATGGTCCTTCGCCGGAAGGATGTGAACCACCATTGCCCCGTTGATGGGGTTGTGGCGGATTGTCAACCATGTTTTGATGTTGCTGCTGCTGATTAGGGAAAGGATTATGAAGAACGGCAGGTGTTCGCCCAGAATCCTTGTTGGCAATAAAATCAGTGCATTCCTGCAGCCGAGGACATTTATATGTCAAGTGGTCCTCCACACAGATCTTGCAAGGAAATTTCATGGGTTTATCCTTCCCTTTTTCATTTTTGGCAGCGTTTTTTTGATTAGGGTTATTCTGATTATCCAACTGCTATTCTGAAGAAGATGTCTTTTTCTTGTTCTTCTTAATTTTCCCGCTAGGTTTTTGTGAGGTTTACATGGAATTGACCTCAGCGGGGGGAAGAGTAGTCATTTGGTGAGGGGCGGTGGCAACCGAAGATGGCTGGGAGGTTTTCCCCTGAGACTTTTTTGTGGCCACATTGGAGATTGTGCCAACGAGACCGTCGGCATGCGCTCCTGTTTTCTGAGTGGCCGAAGGATTTGGGTTACCAGGGGCATGGGGGAGTAGATCGTATAACGTGTCGGATTGTGAATAGATTAAATCCAGATGTTGGGCACGACTAATACATTGATATTCTGTCACCGCACCAGAAAGGCCAATGTCTTTAGAGATGTGGGGTAAAAGAGACTTGCAAAACCAATTGGCTAAGAGATGATTCGGGATTGGCACTTTGACTAGCCTCCTCCTACGTCTCCATTCATGAATATGATCGAAGATGTGGGTGGCGGTGTCTTGGCGCAGCGAGGTTAACAATTCCGTCCTGGTTTCCACTGTAATTAGTAATTGGAAGTTCTTTAGGAACTCCGTCGCTAAAGCGCCAAAAGTATATATGGCAGCGCGTGGAAATTCAATGTACCATTTGGCGGCATTGCCTGTAAAGGTGCGGGGAAACAGTCAAAGCTGGACACTATCATCTACCATGGAATTGGATATAGACCATAGATGAAAGGTAGTGATGTGTGCGGCCGGGTCGTCCCCTTGTTTCTCGTCGAACTTCGGGATGTCAGAAGGAATCTTATGCGGTACTGGAGGCCAAAGCAGGTTGTGATTGATGGGGTCGTTAGTCAGTTTATGGATATCAGGAATGTCCAAAGCTGCCAAAAATGGAAATTGTGGATTTTCCCCCGAATCTAACCAAGGCAGTATGGGCTGACTACTTAGACCATAGGGTCCACCCATCAACGTGTTACCAAGAGGATAAGTGGGACTTTGATAAAAAATTTCGATAGGTGGAGGAGTAGGGATATAGTGTTGCTGTCCATAGGGCATATTGTATTGTGGGGTGAATGATTGGTTGCCTCCAGTATAAAAGTGCCCTCCCATTCCAGATGGAGGTTGGGGTTGGTTAGTCCAAATGGATGCAATAGAGTTTCCCGGAGGCATGCTACTACTTGCATATTTTGGCAACAGCATAGACCCTACACCTATATTTGAACCACTTAAGGGAAAATTATTGACAATAGGTTGTCCCATTTGTCCTAAGGATTGCAGGGGAAGTGAAATGTTCCCTGTTACCTGAGTGATGATGACACTGCCCCCTGGTATAGTGGCCAAGGGGTTTGAACTCAACAGAGGGTTCCAACCGAAAGGGTTGCTAAAAGGTACTGGAGTAGTCGTACTCATGGGAGGAGCTACCGTGGTTCCCAACGTGGTCATGGTAGGAGTAGATGCCGAAGGGTTTGATAAGCTACTGAAAGTTGTGATGACAATAGGGTTGGGGTTAGGTATATGTTGACTACTGGGGTTACCTAGTGATGGCATAGAACTAACCACTGGTGGGGAGGATGGTGGCGAACCTGGGATGGTTGCCATTGGCATCGACCCTGTGGATGCCGGTGGTGAAATGGATGTTTGTGTGGCCGAAGACATATCTTGGAGTGGTGGAATATGAATTATCGCAGGCCCCAACGGATTAGTGAGCAGAGGATTGTAATGAGGTACAACCCCTTCAATGAAAGGGTCCTCCGAAAATTCCGGATGATATGAGGTTATGTGACAATCAAGATTAGTCAGAGGATACTGCTCTTTCGTAGAAGGCACGGGTTCACCAAGGTTCAGTTCTTCCTCAATAGTTAGAGGAGGTAGACCTTGCTGTCGTCAAGACATACGACGTGGGTCGAGGGACACCACGGTGACCTGTTTAATTTTAACAAATTTTTATAAATTGTGATGTATTATAAATTCTCAATGACAGTAACCACACACCTAAAAAAGAAAAAAGGACTCTCTAAAATCAATCAGCAAGCAGCTAGAATAGGGTGCCCTGTCTGAGTACTACCGTTCGGTGGTGATGAAATCGAGTATCACAATAGTATACAAAGAGGGTTGGTCAAAAGTATAGTTATGGTCACTCTAGAGCTTCGCCCGAACCTCAAACGATAGGTGTAAGCACTCTCGTGAAGACGAGTACCCTCCTAAAGACCGAAGACAGAGTGGGTCCATTTGTTTCAGGTACCAGGACAACCCATCCCAATCACCTTGTGTAAGTCCCTAAAAAGTATGGCCACTAAAGATACCTCAAATCACAGACATCATCAGGGGGGTCCACGGTCAAGGACAGTGTGCTATATGGGCAGAATACCTAGATCCCCAATCTAGTTTCGACATCCCCGAAGGGAACCCCAATATATAACACACCCACAGGATGCAGTCGAAGGCAGGCTACCTTCTTGTGCACCCAAGTGTTGTCTCCCGCTGAGCTCCGGTAAAGGAACGGTCTCGATAATATGAGTGAAGTAGGATTTCGCTCATTAATGACTCTAGTTTCAAGTTTTGAGATCTTGGGTGATTTTCTCACTGTTCCTAACCCAAGATCCTAGCCTGAACTACTATTTGTGTGAGCTCAAAAAAGAGTTGATTTATTTTATTATCGCTTGATTCTTAGTGTACTTGATTATTAGTCTTGCGAAGGGGGAGTGGACGTATGAAATGTAATGAGACTCTGACTCAAGAAACCATGAAAAACATGCCCTAAATATTCAATTCGATGAAGATTATTTATACAAGGAGAGGTTTGTTTTCGACATCCATGCACTAACATTCAAATAGCTCAATTCAACCTTTAAAGATTTAGACTTCTATATACCTGTTTTTAACAGTCTATGAACTGGAAATTTCAGAATAAACTCAGCTAGATGCAGAAAAATAATAATAATAATAATAAAAAATTCTTCTATAAAAAGTAAATGCTTTAACACTAACTTTCCAAACAAGAACAAATAAACAGAAATGCTAGCTTAGTAGACAAGCACAGGGATTCAGTCAATGAAAGACACTGATGGCCGAAAACTCTGCAACCAAAAACACAGTCACGACAGTGAACAACAAGTTTTTGCTGAGTAACGCACTGTCTATGAGTAAATACAGCGTTAATACAGAGACTAACGCATTGTATTTAAGCAGAGATAGCATTATAACGCACTAGAAAACATGCAGAGACAACGTTATCCAGGGAAAAATTCTTCAGATGGTCAAACAGAAACAGGATTGAACTCTGCGATCGTTTGATATGTCTACTGGGCATCAAAACTGGTCGCAAGGGTCTGTGAATAGAGGAAAGAAGAAAGGAGGGAAGAAATAGTCCGGAAACTATGGGGAATATCCCCAGTATGGTCACCAATTCTGCTATAGGGTGAACTGGTTGGGTGGTTGGTTTTCGAATATCCCTCTTAGGGCTTTCTGGTGCCCGAGGCAGACAGTAAGATTAGTTGTATAGTTCACAAAGATGGCATATGCATGTTCATATTAACTTAAAATAACTTGATGGAATACGATATAAAATTACCTCTTCGACGATCTTGGAGTACCTTCGAGAGCACTAAGTAGCGAAGCAAGAGTCCTTCACCGGCTCCAAATCTTAGTCCTGCAATCAATCAAAGCACCCGCGTAATTTCTAACACAGCATATATCCTATCAATTAAGTCAACATATAATGAACTTCTAAACTACGCACATCTGAGCCATTCATATCATACTATGTAAATATTCAAATGATAATGAAAATATTAAGCATTGAGTGGACAAAACAAATACAGTTCTATTGATTTTGAAAGAAGGAGGATTACAACCATCAGTTGTACCAAGCCCTCCTTAGCCTTCCAATCTCTCTATCTCTCAAGTAGTGAAGTCTTAGTCAACAAGCTCTCTAGGAACCTCTTTGACTCTTAGCCTTCACACTATAACACTATTCTCTACTTTACAAGTATTCAGAACATAAGCAATCCTTCGACCTCCAATTAAGAGCCTTCGGCTCCTTTTTATAGGAGAGGGAGAAAGCCATTGTTGCCTTTCTCTTTCCACTAGTTTGGAATAGAAAAAACTTAGATGTTTCTTTAATCTCTATGCTTTTGCCTCCTTGGGAGTTCAGTCTTTTGTGGCAATGACCAATAATGAATTAGTACTTTGCAGTTTCCTTTGTGAACTGACACTTTTGTGAGGGAAAGTCGAAGATTCAAATCATTCTCCGCGGTTTTTTCCCTTTTCAAACTTAAAACATGAGTAACACTTCTCTCCAATGTAAATAGAGCATTGCCCTAGCCACTAACGCGGCCCATTCACTAATTAGCTGCGTTATAACGCTCTTGTGTTGTTATAGATAGGCGTTACCCTGGAAGAAATAGGTTTAATTTAGGTCTTTGTACTTATTCCATATTTGTCTTCTCCTCTGAGCTGATGAGGAGGTATTTTGACCTGTAACAACTACTTTATGGAATATGATTCTCAAAATCAGAGATTCAAGGACCACTTGAGTTTCCAAGAGTTTTGTCACCTCAAGGACAAAAGGAGGCCAAGGCATCAGTATAGAGATGGTGGGTACTTCCCTAATCATGATAGACATCACTCTATGGGCAGATTATTTTTTCCCAAGTTTGATGCATCATCCACCACTTCTACCAAGGCATGGGTGGAAAAGATGGACATCTACTTTTAGTTGAACAAAATCCCTGAGACTGAAGCCATCAAGATTGTAACGCTGCACTTTGAAGGTGAAGCACACAATTGGTGGTTCCATGGGTTGTCTAGATTGTGAGATACCAATGTGACTACCTATTCTAAATTTACTAGAAGGCTAGTGGAGAGGTTTGATAGGAAGGATCCAGAAGCACCCTTCATAAGCCTTGCAAAGCTAAAGCAATCAGGAAATGCAGAAAGTTATATCTCTGAGTTTCTGAGATTATCTGTCATGGTTCCTGATCTGTCTGCAGCAAGGAGGGTGTACATGTTCATCGATGGCTTGGAGGAACCTTTTCATGGGTTGGTTAAATCTACCAAGCCTGTCACTTTGCATGATGCCATTGAGAGGGCTAGAGATCTTCAAGATGCCTTGCCAAAAGCAAAGGCAACTTTCCAGAGCAAGGCCCCTCACCTTTCTAAAGGGAAGGAAGAAAAAGCTGCTCTTTCCAAGGAGATCTCATTCAAGAAGCCTCTTGATATTGAACTCAGGAGGGAGTTGAGAAAGAAGAGATTGTGTTTCACTTGCCAAGAGTCATGGGCACCTGGACATAGATGTGCTGCTGAGAAAGCACACTACATAGAAGTCTTCTCAGATTTTGAGGAGGAAGATGAAAATGATGAACCAAGGAGGGGTCACAACGCTGACAATGTTGAGGGAGAACCAACACCATCTGGAGATGGGGATGGAGCCTTTTCTCCAATAGGTGGAACTCTTGCATCTTTGAGAGGAGTTCCTAAGTACTTGAACCTAAGAGTACAAGGTTCAATAATGAATCAAAGGGTATCTGTACTAATTGAAAGTGGGGAAACCCACAACTTTATTGATGCTCATCTTGTGCAAAGGAGATCAATCCCCACTGACACTTTTGAGGGATTCTCTGTCTTGGTCCCAAGAGATAGGACAATGCAATGCATGCAATATGTCCCCTCACTCTCAGTCACTATGGGATCCTACATTCTGGTGGATCACTTTTTTGTAGTTGAAATACCAGACACCAATATCATTTTGGGTGTCCAATGGTTGATTACATTGGGGAAGGTCACCACTGATTGGAAAGCTTTGAAGATGGAGTGGGTTGAATTGCAGAGTGGTAAACCCCAAATGATTCAAGGCATGCACACTTATCCCTCACCTAGTACTTCCACACAAATAACAGAGATGGATTTGCGCAGTGCAAGCAAGGATCTCACAGTCCCTTCTCTTATGTTCATGATAAGTCTACAGGGGACATTCCTATCTAGTGGCAAACCACTTGGGATGCCACCAGATTCAGATCTTGTGGGGGAGACCTCACAAAGTGCTGCTCCAAATCTGTATCCAGGAGGGATTGGAGCAATGAGAGGCCAAGTTACAGTGCTAGAGGGCTTGGGATAGCTCAAGAATGAGGGAGATCTTCTCCCTGCACCACTATCACCCTCTCTCTTTTCTAGATATGCGCTGTGGGAGGAGAAGAATGGGAGGATCAGCCTTCCAACACACAACTTTGTCATGAGAAATGTCAAAGAGGAGATCAGCAGCATGACAGACACTCCCATGGATGTATCATCAGCACTATCATTGTTGAAGAGTGTGGATCTGTATTGGAAATCTCAATTGCTTGCAGAGTATTCCAAAGATCTTCACATGGAGATGATAATAGATGACATGCAGCAAGAATATGGCTAATTAGTCCAAGGGGGAGTCATCTATCATCATGGTAGGGTCTTCCTGGCTAGAGCTTCCAAGCTTAAGCAGAAGATACTACAAGGGGCTTACAAAGAATTCTTTCTCAGCCATATGCATTCAATGAAGATCTATACCCTAATCATGAGGAGCTTTGATTGGGAGGGCTTGAAAGAGGAACTACATCAGCACTTTCAAGAGTGCATGAGCTATGTGGAGTGGGGAAAACCAATGGACTCTATACAACTCCATGTCTATGAAAAGATTTGATGGTAAAGGATCTGATCATGTAGAGCAAGCTTTATCTTCTGATTTATCATATTCTTTTACCATGTTTTTGTAGGATATGACTCCTAGAGGGAGTGAGAGATCATGTAGATCTCATAGTTTTTGGTGGGCCAATAGAGATGTTGAACTTTGCCATTCCCTTGTTGTGCAAAGGGAGACTCCTTTTCATGATGGGTGTTTTCCAAAGGCACCAAACATGTCTAATATCTTCCGCCATGTTAAGGTGAGTCATGCAGAAAATGTGTGGTGGGAATGCCACTTGCCACACCTTGATCTCATGCAGGTAGGGGATGCACTGCGCTGGCATCACATGTGGGATTTTGACCCACCTCCTCAAGCTCAGATTTCTATTTGCATATATGTAATCTTGCTACCATACTTGGATGATATAGTTGTACTATTTATGGGGTTGCATGGAGGGAGGATGGGCAGTTTGTATGTACCACATGGATTGGAACTTCTCCCTGTACCTCATGCTACATGTTTTAGATGGAGCATTGCTCTAACCATGTTTATTTCTGTTGAATTTTTCACTCCTGGTGGGATGAACTATGCACATCTTATGTTGACCTTGGAGGAACAATTCATGATCTATTGGCTTGATGAGAACTTGGCTTATGATGAGGACTTGATCATTGATGATGAAATCAATGGAGGAGGGGAAGTACTGCAGCTCTCACCCTATCAGTTGCTTGAGGACAAGCAACATTTTGGAGGGGAGGACTGTAATATTCCTACTTAGCCTAAGCTAAAAGGAATATGAAATTTTGTCTCATTTTCTGTTGCATGAATAAATGAATAAAGGAGGACATGTAAAAATCCTAAAAGAACGAATAAATCAATGCCCATATGAACATGGATAAATCAGGGCTATGTAAATAAATCACTTGCAGGTGTGAAAGGGGTTTGAGCTATGATACTGGGTCAACCTTGACCGAATCTACAGTGCTATCTAGATACAATGCACCTCATGAAGGGACATCACAGTTCTAGAAGGAGACCCCTCATGTGAAAAGAGCTAACTCATCAAGGTGGTTTAGGGTTTGCAAAGGCTTTCATCTTATAAAAGGAAGGGGAAGGAAGCAATATAATAATGTTGTTGATTGTCTATGTTTCTAAGTATCTTGTCTGTTTACACAAATACTATTCTCTGTTGTTCAGTGGAGAATTGTGCTGCTTAACACTTGGAGTTCCTATGCAGGGATTCCACCTCTTCCATTGAGGATTATTGGAGGAGTCTTGTTGATTTGATCCACTATCAGGCTTTGGGCCAAGCTCTACTTCCAACTGCAACGTAGATCCAGTGAGGGTTTGTTTGCTTTTGTAGGCTGCAGCAAGTGGAACTCTAGATCTGTTCAAATCTAGCTTGTATTGGAGCCTCTTTTCAGTGAGTGTGTCTTTCAACCTCCTAGAAGAGTGCATCCACTGTTTGAGCTTTAGATTTGTATCTTGGCATTAGGCCATCTATGTTATTCAAGCTTACAACGTGAGTTTTCCCTTGAGAAACACATTATTTCGATGCAGTTCTACGGAGTGTTTTTGATCCCATTTTTGATGAGAGATCTCTAGTCTTTAGGCTTTACCTTTTCACTTTGGTGATACATGGATTAGCTTTCTGATCCATGTGCATTTTAGAATCCATCCATTTACAATGTAAATTCATCTTTAGAAATTTCTAAATAATATTGCAAATATGTTACTTAAAAATCAGATCTACTCTTTGTAATGCATGGTTTGGTCAAAACCCCAAGGGGATCTTGTAATAAATACTTTCTATTAAATTATAGATCTGAAATGGATTTGATATTTAATCCATAGATCTGTCCTAGATCTAAAGTGTAAAATTCAGGATTTCTTGCATCTCCTTAAAATAATGATGTTAAACCATTTCTGACTTATATATGTTCAAGCCTTCTTTTAGAAGATTTCTTGCTCTCTTGTCTCTTGTATTCTCTTGTATAATGTAAGAGCATAATTTTAATTCTGTTGCTGATGTATGTTCATAATTTGATCTTATTTGATGGCCTCCTACTCATGCTTTCCAAGGCTTGCATTATTTACGGCATTTTGTTGTGTATAGTTGTAGCCCCTCTGTGGGGTGTTTTTATTGTTCGTGTTGAGGATGTTTACCACCTAGTTTGATTTTTTTGCTCCCCTTTTGGATCTAGACTCCAGATCTACTGATATAAGGGATACAAGGGATGTAAACTCATTTATGCATAAATCTCCTAGGGGTACGTTATTTTAGCGAGGCTTGCTTTGAAATCCCAATTTTTGGATATTACACCCTATCCCATTTATTCTTCTAAGTAGAAGATAGAGCAACATATAATATTCCAACTAGAAATAAGCTATTTGGAAATCCCACAATCCTAAACATATTTTTCTCAAGTAGCCTTCAACCACTTGTTCACTATTTCGGTACGTTAATCGGTTTGTGGTGATAGCTGGTACTTGGTGTCAAATCGGTACCTACTAATCGAAACATTTCTTCACCAAAAACCACCCATGAGCGGCTATCCCGATCTTGGCTATGGTCACTAGGAGACCATGAGTCTAAACAGCCACAGAAGAAAATCTCAGCTACATGAAGCATTATCGTGCAAAAATAGCAAAGAAATGTAGATAACTTTGTTAGTCGATCAATAAATACAAAGATACAATCCATACTGACTGTAGGTAGTATTTGGTATTGATGTCCATAGAAATACTCTCCCATTTTCCATTCGGAATAGGAAGTGGTTGCAATAATCACAACGGGGATGATTATGTTCTCCTTTTGTTTGTTGGAAAACTACACACTTCTTGATGTGTTGGAGTACATCTCTTTGAGACCCTTCCATGAGAATCTCTCTTGAATAGCAGTCGGTCTCGGTGAACCCTTGATGCTGCTAGTGGGGAATCATGTGATGCTTAAAAATATTCTTCTTGGCTTAGAATCTCTAGTCAAAGGCTGAATCTCGGTAATAGATGACCTCATCCATCACTCTATACTTCTCACAGTCACCATTCCATCTAGGATATCACATACCAATTTACCAGTAGAACCACTAACTCATGAAGCTTTCAATGTGCATCTATGCCCCTTAAGGGCAGTGACTGTTTGACCTCTTGTATAGAGCATCTGCCACCCATTACTCTTCCCATTGACATACTCTGCTCTGTCGAAGTCATATCTTGGATCTTAATTACCCATTTTTGTTGCCTCTCCTAAAATTGCCTTCTGTTCAGAAAGAACCTGAACTATTATGATTAGTCTTTACTCGGGAAATTTATTCCCATCAATACTTCCAGAAACTTGGCTAAAGCATGCATAATAGCCAACATCTCTTTATCATATATGGGGTATATATTCTCATGCTTGCTTGCTTATTTCGGATCTCAAAAGCTATAGGGTGTCCCCCTTGCATCTAATACGCACTCAATTCCTTCCCCTGAAGCATCACTCCAACACAAGGGTTGAGTAAAATCATGTAGGACCAACCCGGACAACTACTCATCACCTACATGAGCTTATAAAAATATCTCTGCCTTTATGCAGTGTCAGGCCCCGAAGGCTGGATTCTTGGTTAGATCTATAAGTGGAGCTGCTAGTTAGAGAACCTTTTACAAACTTTCGTGTAGGTACATATGCCTACAAATCCCTAGGATTGTGACATTCTTTGGTTCGGGCCAATCTCTAATAGCATGGATCTTACGTTCATGGACTCTTACCCCATCCACTCCAATGATGTGGCCCAAGTAAAGCATCTTTGTGAGCCCAAAATCACACTTAGAGGAAACATCAGAGCTACGCTCCTTAGAATGCGTAATACGCCTCTCAATATCACTCATCTTCCTCCCATGTGGGCATGCAAATGAGATGTACCAGCCAAAGACCAACACAAACTACCTCAAGTAATGCAGAAAGTGTGATTCATGCAAGATTGGAATGTTCTTTGGGGCATTGGTTAACCCAAGGCATTACCAAAAACTCAAAATGCCCGTGGCTGAGAATGTTATGCATGGGGATATCACTTGAACCCTCACCCTGATTTGATGATGCCGTCTGAGTAAATCTTGGAAAATACTTGGATCCTCTTAGTTCATCCTTCAATTCATGGTCCCCAGAATTTGGTATCTATTCATGGTCTTCTTGTTGAATGCTCTATAATCAATGCATTCTCAATGTGCCATCCATCTTCTTCACCAAGACCAGAAGAAGATGCAAAAGGACAAGTACTAAACTCAGGATATGTCCCAAGGCCAAAATCTCTTGAATGGCCCTTTCAATCCTCATCTCTATATGCTTTGGGGTGCACATGGGAATTATTATTAATAACTGCTTGGATTCCTTGCTCAGCTCGGTAGTATATTTCAAAACCTCGGTGAGAGGTCTCTCAGGTGGAATATCTCAAATACTAGAGTACTAGTCAAAGATAGTTTGTACATCGGGGATGTCTTGCAGTAAGATCCTGCTCTGATTCGACAAACACAATTCTACTTCCCATTCTGCTAATGCTCCTCTCGTAATTCTTCTTCCTCCATTAGGATGAGACAATATGAGGTGGATAGGTGTGCATACTTTTATTTTTATGATGTTTACCACTCCCTTTTCTGTCCATTCTGTCTCTAAGGTTTCCCCGATCAGTGGTAACCTTCACTAAGATGAATTAACCACTAGACACCCAATATGACATTGGTGTTATAGAATATCAACCAAAAAAGACAGTGCACGTCAGTATTGAGTTATGTGGTGATGGTTAATGCTGGAACATATTTGGCTTTAGCATGGTTCTAGCTCACAGGGCAAAGCTGAGAAACCTTCAAAGTCTTCTATGTGAATGCCTTCTTTGCTTCTTAGCTGACAATAAATGCCCCTCTTTTAACCTATGTATATTAGAGATTATGAAGTAACTCCAACATCTACAAAATTGATACACTTTGTCCCATAATAGTTCCCCTAACTCTCAATGTTAGATACTTGGAACTCCTCTTAATGCGCAGAGCCCCTCCCAGTGGAGAAGATTATTTTCTTGTCTTTTGTGGGGGTTATAGTGTGAAGTATTCTCCTCCTCATCATAAAATATCTCAATGCAATGTGCTTTCCATAGCAGTTGGTGGTTTGGCACCGCTGCTTTCCTTGAGAGGTGAAACAAAGTTTTCTTCCTTAGATCCTTCCGATCATTGTCGAGGTGTTTAGTCTTGGGCAGGCATAGTCTCAAATCCAGCCTTCCTGGCTTCTTAGGTGTAATTGGGTCTAGTGGATTTTGCAAACCATGCAATGGTTCAGCCATCCCCATCAATAAACATGCATATCTCACAGTAGTTCATAGTGAGGTGAGATACCATCTTAAGCTTTAAAACTCAGAAATATAAGTTTCTAGATATCTATTTGGTTGAGCTTGGAACAGCTCAACAAAGTGGGCACCTCTGGATCCCTAGGATCAAATCTCTCTACCAACTTCCTAGTGTAATCTAAATATGATGATATGACACCCAAGTGCGGTAACCATGGGCCACCATTCCTGAGCCTCACCTTCTAGGTGCGGCATTGTTATTTTGATGGCATCCATTTCGAAACTCTTTTTGAGTTGGAAATAGTATCCAAACTTCTCTACTCAAGCCTTGGGCATACATTTGGGTGATCCATCTTAAAAGAGAAAAAAGAACCTGCCCAAGATGCAATAGATACAGTTACGCATAAACCCTCCCTTCTTATGGTGATGGGAAGATCTCTACCATCCTTGATGACGACGGGGAACTCACAGCTCAAATTTTCTTTGAATGTTGATTGATTCAAATTCTACAAAATAATCACAAGGGTTTCTTCCTTCAGGGCCTTCCTTCTCTTATTTCCAAAGATAGAATGTAGAATAGTACTTAATTTTGAAGAAGGTGATGTGATTGTTTGCTCCCATAGATGTCTTCAGGTCAAATTGTGAATTACGGATAAAACACGCTTCCCTAAACAGAGATGACGATGCAGAACAACTGATTAAAGACTATAAGACTACATTTCCTAACTGAGGCAGTACATAGAAAGATTAGAGGCTTAACCTTAATCCAAGTGCTTCTAAATGGCTCCTTTTTCACTTCCGTTAGCTAAATTCAAGTTTGTAGGAAAAATGCTTCCTGCAAGAAAGACACTAAAACAAAAAATATGGCAATAATACGGATGTCCATTCAAGTTAGTTAAGCTAAATGCAATTAAAGCATAAACTTCTTATACATCAACTAAGCTCTTGCAAATGGAAAATCAAGCGATCACGAATGCATATAGGGAAAAATAAGCTGTATTCTTTGTTGATGAAAGGAGGTTACAATAAAATGAATGATGATTTGAAGTGACCCTTCGACGTATTCGTATTTATCACAGTATAAATCTATCAAACGAGTTGTTACATAAATCTAAATCTCAATTGAAAATCCTCAACATTTCTCTACTCAAATTATTTCTTATCAAACACTCGGATATGTACTCAATTTATAGATGAACTAAAGGTTGTTTGCAATCAATGACTTTCCAATATAGGCAAGACATGTTTCCAATCTGTATGAATTAATCAAACGGACACTTGGATTCAAGCTTGACACATGTGAACTCTTCTAAAGACGCGGCCAAGTGGGGTGAGACAATGAGAATTTCACTCCCAATGTGACCAATGCACCCATAGATGTCGGGAAGTGCTTTGCGAGAGAAGCCTTGCATGGGGCTACCTGCATATGCAACACACTTAGTCCCCTTAGGCGGCATTGGTGAGCTCTCATATGCTATATAATAAACTTCAAACCTTAGAAACCTTTGCTTGATGAAAGTCATAGACGATTTTTCTTGTTCTTGCCTTGGGAATGTAGCAACTTGAAATGATAGGGAATGATAGACCCTTAGTCATTGGTCTTGGAGATGATACTAGATTAACCAGGTCATTACGAATGATGCCCAAATTTACCTATAACAATTGCACTAAAGCATGAGGTAAAATAATAAAAACATTTGATTGAGATGCTTTACAGCTGACAGTCGACAGGATGAGCGAAGTGGTCACATAATCAATATTTTACAATACATTATATTATAGTATCCTCTTTGATCATAATTTATGAGGGTAGACATTTCCATGTTCAACACATAAACAATCTAATAACATGTACATAATTTAGAAATTCGTTATTGTAGATATTTGCCCAATGCGGACATGCCTACGGATATAGGCCCATGTTTGGATGACAATTTGTATGTAAGGTCACCGTACGAGATGATGTGTACAAAATCTTGAAATCACGGTCCGAGATGGCTAAAACTAGATCAAATTATTCTTATTTCATTCACTCGATCATTAATTTAAGTCTAGCCAACACGAATATATGATTTGTCATCAAACATGGAAAGACATCGTTTGATTACCAATAATGACGTGATGTTGTTAACAAATGCGAGAGAACCACCATTAATGAAAATGGTCCACAAGGTACTACAAAACATTTCACCAAGGTGTGAATAAATTATTTGATGTTGAACACCAAACAAAATATTTCGGTCAAAGGTCGAGGAGACGAGAGGATCTGTCAATCCGTAACAAGCCTCATGGTATTTGGAATCGATGTTTCTAAAGTGAAATTCCTGGATATTGATTTGTCGTCGACGAAGTCACTATGTGTGAAACGGGAGTTACTGATTTCGGGGGAACAAAGACATGACTTGATATAACAATTTTTGAATGACGGTCAGCGAAAATAAAGGTTCTGAGTATTGCGAGAAGGATGAGTTTATTCAGCTGGATGAATTCTCTGGAAACATATCTGACAACGTGAGTTAGCGGTGACCCAAAACCGAGTGAAGGTATGATGAACCATAGGTGTGAATAGACCTTCAAGATGATTACCCAACCCAAATAGTCTACAGACATGGGAGTGAAGGAAGTGTCGTATTCCGAAGTGACTTTGCTACCATAAAAATTTTCTCTACTTTGCCAAATTTTCCTCGGTCATTTGTCGGGCCGGTACCTCTTTGTTTTATTAACAAGCTTGATGAGGATAACATTTCTTGATCTATGATTCAACCCTTTGGGCCGATAAAGTATCTCCATTTAATAATTTAAACGAGTCTAACGATGAATGAAACTCGATTCTTGCCATGATCAGCAAGGCAATTGCTATTTTATGTTTTAACGAGCTTAATGGCAGTGATAGCCTGGTCCTTTTTCATATTTATAGAGTTTGAAAAAGAGAAAGTTAAAAGAAAACTCCATAAGTACTTTTTTCGTAAATTTGTCACTCATATCTCGAAAAAGTGTAAAATAATACCAGAGAACCTCTTTAGTCATATTTAACAAGGTATTCATTTTTGTAAATAATCTATCTCGATACAGAATATAGTTAAACTTATATGAGTAGGCTATAATTCATTTACTTTTCTGACTCGAAAAGACAAGTGCTCGACGATATTTTCACATTATCGAGTACGAAAAGAACGAAAGACTCCGAGTTCCTTTTTCAATGTTATCGAAGCTAGAAAAAGAGATAAAAATTGCATTACAAATCCTTTTTCATTTTTAACAAAGCTCGAAAAATAGGGGAAAAATTATGCTTTGTGGTCAAGTCATTCTTTGAAATAAATCTGCACGACTAAAATTTGTTCTTGATTATATTTCCTATTCGAGAACAACATCAAATGGATTAAAAAATACTTTGTTTCATGATAATAAAACAATATTCATAGCAATAAATTTAACTTTACCATTAATTAGCAATATTTAAGTAGTTTCACTATTCATTTTTACCATTCCATAGTTACCATTTGTATTTTGGAGCTACGGGCTGATTTTTCGAACTTCGAAGCTGCGGTGTGATCGTTTCTATGGATGGATTTCGTAGCTGTTTGATCCGGAGTTAGTTCCATGAACCTCATTTTTCCTTTGGTATTCAATTCATTTCCAATTTTTTGCAATTTTTAGGGTTTAAAGGCTCCTAGGGTAAATTACGCTAAAAATGAGGGCAACGCACCCACGAATGTCGAAACTTGTTGCTGTGATGCCAGTGAAGTGTAGTTTCATGTGCAATGCACTATCTCTTGTCGGGGAGTGCGTTGGGCACCGGTTAAATTTTTGATTTCTTATTATGCCCAAAATTGACCTAGTTTTTTACAATGAATGGAATCTAATGAGATCTTGTAGTTGTATTTCGAGGTTTCCATCGGATTATAATGATGATTACATGGAAAGAGAACATGAAAAACAAGATATGATTGCCAGATGATACGGGTCTTTGGTTTCGGTGAGCAATGTCTGTAGATGATGGGTGAAAAGGATTTTGTTCTTCCATGATGACTGATTTATTTTGACCAAAAAACAAAAAACAAAATAAAGGGGTAATGCTAGGAAAAAGGTTTACTAAGCTGTGAACTATAGAATACTATACGTGTGAACCAGAATGCTGAGGCGAGGTAATCTCCACGAATGTTGTATTCGGTGTATCATAATTTACAAGGCGGCAGAAGCTTGGTTCACTATGGATGGATAGCACCTAAAAGTTATCCTCCCAAATATACCGAAGGTATGTGGAGGCCCAAATCCATATTATAGCGTTGTCGGTAAACGCACGATCGGAGGCACCCCTTTATATATCGTCTTTGTAACACGCCCGATATACCCGAAAATACGTGGACGAGCTACGAGTATACTTACGTATGAGTGAGGTATCACACTCGGAATGTATCGCCGGACAAGTTAACGATAGCTACTATGTTTTATGACGTCGGAACACGTCTCTAGCCTAGACCTTATGGGAATTTTATCGTTATGGTTCCAATGCTTTCTTAGGTAAATTGAGATTAATTTTATGTTGATCTTGCTTAACAAATTTTCCTTTCAAGGTTCACCCCGATGTATTGGAAAATTCCTAAATGCAACTAAGAATGATAAGCAATCTTTCACTTTTAGTTTTTCAACAAATCCTAGCTACTATAGGGAAAGAGAAAACAAATCAATGAGAACAAACTAATCTTGATTTCCTAATTGTCCTTTTTGCAAAACACACAAACCACTACATGCAAATGAAGGTTTTTCTTTTCTAGTTCCTTTAATTTTATGGATACGAGAAAATAAACTAAGTGCACTAAATCATAAAAACAAATGCCTTTTATTTTCTAGAAATAAATAAAACAACAATTTCTCTTTTAGAAGGAAAAATGAGGATTTCAACAACAATTTCTCCTATCAAGGAAATGAATATTTTACGGCAATTTCTATTTCGAAAGCAAATTATTCTTAATGCGACCATAAAAAATACTTTGGAATCACTTGTCAATGATAAAAAGTATTTTTTTTTAAACAAACATTGAACAAATTTTCGGTCAAAGGTGGAAGAAGTATATAGGATTGCGGGTCAATATGAGGATCAAACTTTTCAAAACACAGAAAACAAAGGCGAAGCAAATTGCAAAGGAAAATTCAAAGGAACTCTAGGTGGTTTAAGGAATTAACGCTAGTCTCGAGGGAGATAGTGCGCAACGTATTCAAGCGAAGGGGAGACGATTGCTTGCTGCAAAGCATTGTGTCTGTCTAAGTGTTGGGCACGATGTATAAGGAAAAATACTACTATTTAACTCACTGGCGTTTGCAAATTTGGCTGCGAAAAGTTTAATGTTTATTGTAACAACTCTTTGGGTGGATACGAAAAAGCAAATCGGAAGCTAAGTCTGGGCTATAAAGAGAAATTCTCCCCCGGTCTGGAGTCACCAATTTTTTCGGCCAGAATTGTAGTCCCAGTTAACACGCTTCCCTAGATAGATGAAAGTCCCTAGAACAAAATATTGAAGACTATACGACTACCTTTTCTAACTCGGAAGCGGACACATAAAGGATTAGAGGCTTAATTGTAATCCAAGCGCTTCTAAATGGCTCATACCGTCGCTTTCGTTGTACTTCAAATTCAAGCGATTTAGTAGGCAAAATGCTTCAAAGAACACTAAAATAACAGGAAGATATCAATAATACGGATGTCTATTCAAGTTAGTTAGCTAAATCATTAAAGCATAAACAACATACATCTAACTAAGATCTTGCAAAATGGAAAATCAAGGCAATCTGAACATATGGAAAAATGCATTTGCACATTCTTTATTGATGATAGAAGGAGAGGTTACAACCAAATGACTAATTTGAAGTGACCCTTCCGAAGCAAATCTCAGCCCCATCACAATATAAATCTCTCCAGTGACTATTACACAAATCTAACTCTCAGTTGAAAATCCTCTAAAGCATTTCTCTACTCAAATTCTTCCTTATCCAAACATAGATCTATTGCTCAATTTATAGATGAATTGAAGGTTTTTTTGCAATCAATGACTTTCCAATAATAGACAAGACATGCCAATCATGTAGATGTAAAATGGACCACTTGGATTCGAAGCAGCAGGTGAACTCTTCTAGGAGGCAGCCCAAGTGGAATTAGGAACAATGAGAATTTTGCTCCCAATGTGACCAACACAGATGTCAGTGCTGTGAGTAGCCTTGCATGGGGCTACTGCATATACAACTTTTATAGAGACGGCGTTAGTGAGCTCTCATAACCTATATATAATAAACTTGAAATCTTAGAAACCTTTGCTTGATGAAAATCATACTTGATTGTCTTGTTCTTGCCTTAGGGCATGTAGCAACTTGAAATGATAGGGAATGATATACCCTTAGTCATTAGTCTGGAGATGATGTTGATTAACTAAGTCAGTGGGAATTATGCCCAAATTGACCTACAACAGAGATAATGTGATGCTGACTTTCTCCATGGTAGAACCCTCTAAAGGATTCCTTGCCTCATCTCTTCAATGTATTTGGCAATATCCTACATCTTTGAAGAAGGAGCTTTGGGATATATCTCTCTTCATGGCTGTAGATGTATTTTCCCCACAAGGCTGGTGAGATCAGAGCTACGATACCAACGTAATATCCCTTTTTAGGAAATTGACAATATTAACACCAAAAATGTAGTTTTTCAGAAAATTAGGCTATAATAATGAGAAAAAACACTTGGATCCATTAATTTATGTATTATAGCCCTCACTCATATCTAGAAGGAGATCAGAAAAAAATCATTATAGCTATGTTAAATAGATCTCCCAATGATATTGGCTAAAAACACCCAATATCACTTATTTGTTTAACACAAAATTTTTGAAGCATAAGATATCATAGTTTCATGAGGTTTCTATCTGAGAAAAATGAAATAAATAGATCAGATGTTATATTACTCAAAGAGCTAAGAAAATGGAATATAGTCTCTTTTATACATTCTTGGAATATTTAAACCAAGGGGTTTATTGAAAGCATGATATACGGAAAGTAAGTCTACGGATATATAACTGAAAAATTTACATTGTTTATTTGAAACTCTATATATATATGGCTGGAAAATACAAGAAAATAAGCACAAATCCTACGTTACTAACTCTACGAGAGAAATATTGACCCTTTCATGGGAAACTGGCTTTCACAAACGGGGATTTTAACCTATCCTTTACCCAACACCATGAGAAATAACGTAGTTTCTCGAAGGAGCGAGCTGTAGCTATAGGTGGATGCTTGAACCAAGTCGATAGTGGAAATATAACTCAAATACTCCTCTCAGATCCCTTCACCAAGCTCTCCAAGAAAGAGTGTGGAATTTACGTATGAGAACACCTTGCTAAACGGTGCGGCAAACCAAGTAAACAGTGAATTATTACGAAAGTCAAAAGAATAATCACAAACAATATCCTCAATACCTCTCATGTCACTGCATCCCTTCTCTTTTATTCTTGGTAGACCTTCTAATCCTTGGCCCCACTCATTCATGAGGTTTCTTCTAACTTCTGACCTCCTCCAAAGCTACCTTCCCACTAGCTCCACTCACTCCTTTAGCGGTGTTGTTGATTTGGTCAACCTTGATCTAGTACACATGCATTGCTCCTTTCCCACACTCAAGGTGACTTTATTTTGACTACCTAAACTGATCCCACTCACATTGGAAGGTTTTTATTCTACTAAAAGAGATTTAAGGGTCTCCCTACCCATTTGTTCTTCTAGATTGAAAAATAGAGCAACATATAATATTCCAACTAGTAATAAGCTAATTGGGAATATTAAATTAGCGCCTAGGCACAACACACTTTTTTGAGGCATATTTTGGCCAAAAATAGACCACCATAGGATTAGAATGATGAAGAAATGAACTGTATCAATTTTCTAAGTTTTGACAAATTGGTCGATTGAAAAGGAAAAATACCAAAATATCATGTTCTTTTTGGGCTTTGGTGCTGCACATGAAAGTATTTGGAGAATCAATTTTTGGGAGGTAAAATCAAGTCAAATATGTAAAAAACTAACATATTTGGAAATTAGAATGGATAATATTTCAATGAGCTATCCTGAGCTAAGTTTGGACATTAACCCCTTCAAAGTTAGCTTGAAATTGACATTGCGCTTAGGATAGTGGTGCTACTCATAGACATTTCTTAGTTTGCTAGCTGCTAATTTTATAAATTTTCCAGTTTTACCATGGTCAATGAGATTTTACCAATGTAAATCATAAATGTCAAAATAATTATGATGTGGTTGAAGCTTACCGGGGTATTTTTGGTAAAATGTTTTGATGACATGTAATGAATTAGTTTGCAAAAAGTGAAGATGATCAGCTGACCTACCTACACTCTAGGTATTCAACTCGGTTGCAGTGGAACACCTCCAACAGTCTATATCATGTAATTTTTCACTCATTTCACAGGTTGGAAATTGTTGGATGTTAAGGCATTTATCGGGAGACTCTAGTGTGTCCATTTGGCAGGAAATTAATAAGGTTGCAACTATTTCTTTGGGATACCTCGTGTAGAAATTTAACGTATTTTCTTATGTCTCATTATGTATGAATGTTTTGTTTCATGATCCATTTCATTTCTATGAAATATGATGGTTTTTAAGTTGATGAAAATAATACATCTCATGCTATGTTTTGGTAAAACATTCATAGATTGTCCATCCTCTTCAGTTTAGAAAGAATTCAAGCATCCACCTTGTTATTTCTATCACCTCACATGTCTGATCTCACCCTCAAACCCTAAGTGTTAGGTTTTATACACCACCTTGCCCCATTGATTCTCTTGCAACTAATCCCTATTTGCCTACTGAACTATCTCTTGACCTAATTCACCCATCCAACAACCCAAATTCAACCAATCAACCCTATAATTATACCTAGCCTAAAACCCTAATTCATCTAAGCCCTCTTGGTTGTGAATTTGGCAGAGAGACACTCAGTTGGTAGGGCTAGATACCAAGCCAAAAGATCGAGTTTGGTTATTTATGTTGGGATTTCTTCTTGAGCCTTAGAGATAGCATCGGAGTGATAACAATATATTAGAGATGAAAAACATGGGAAATGTTAATTTTTGCTAGATTAGAAGAAGAACAAACTTTTTGTACTTGCTTGTATTTTCTGAAAGCTTTCCAGATGAATAATCTTAGAGAGTGATTTGTGGGGATTCTGTGTCAAATGTTAATTGGTTTTGTGCTCCTTTTTATATTAGTTGTCTCATGTGTTTACTTCTCTTAAATGTATTTCTCCTTTCTTGGAAAAACCTTGAGATGTTTATTCTTAATTCATCTTAATGGTCCTTTGCTTTAGTTTTTCCAAGTAGTCATGTTTTCATCTTAATGAAAAATTTTGAGTGTCCTGGTTTATGTGTTGTGTGTTGTCCTTACCTTTCTACACTCACCCCTCTAACCAAATTTAACCTAAATTCCACCCTAGGTGCCTACCTTGCCCTTATGTAGGAATCCTTTCTTTCTTCATCATATTCTTGGACAAAACCATTGACATGCCCGATGGATCTGTTTCTTTTCTCGTCAATGGGCCCGACCATCAACTCCTAGACTTAATATAAAATAATTTTGAGAAATCAGAAGTGAGAATCCTCTAAAGACTAGAAGGGATAGATTACGGCCTAAAGTGGTTTTGGTTACCTCTAGAATTTGTCTTCCCGGATAAACGGAATTTACAAAGTGATACTGCTCCCGGTGAAAATGAATCAAGCAACCTATATTATTCTTTTATTTTTATTTTTGAAAATATGGTATGGATGACCTAAATATATTTTCTTTCCATGACCCCTTGGTCCCCATGGATTGACTTTAGAACCATAAAATATTATAATATGACCATATTCAACATTTCTCCAATAAATGTATGTTTGTTCAACTAAATGTTTTCCCTAAAATTTTGAATCAACCTTTTTTAACTAATTTGTTGTTTACGGACATGGTTAAGCTCAAATATTATTTTATATGGATAAATCTAGGTATCTTGGGATTCGGTCCCATATTCATTTTAATTTTGTACCCTTCTCAAATCAGTTCTATGATGCAGATAACTCTTGAAACATTGATGGGTCCAGTATTTATAAAAATTTGGGTAGGGGCATTGATCCAAATATGCAGGATTTGCACCATTCTTAGCCTACAAAAACATGTTATTCTGTCCATAGTTCTGAATAAAGGCATGGAACCTTAATGCCAGCAGAACCTTGACAATATTTCCATGTGTTCTACCACATGTCTTGTGTACACCTATTTATTTGGCCACCCAGAACATATAAACCATGTGCCATGTGTTGGTTGCTCAGGTACCACATCGTCGAGGCTAACGCCACCTATATTGTCACTAACACCTTCACCTATTCCTTGGGTCCCCCCACACCTTTAGTAAAAAAATTGATCTGGTATTTTTCCTTTAGTCCTTATTTTCTACCTCCCAAATACTTGAATGCCTAGATGCGAGAATGAAGCCTAGATTTACGAGAGTATACTAGATGACGAGGGCACAGGATTTTACAGCCAGTGGAAGCTTGACCAATTTATTATATATTCCATCAAATCCAAGACAATTTGGATACTTCCCATTCATAAAATTTACTTATCCGCTCCATTCCTAGAAGGCATATGGATACTCGGATACCTCCTCTTCTGATCCCTTTCCTTGCCATGTCAACATGTCCAAATCGGTTCCATGTCATCTATGCCAACAGGCGGAGTCTATCATGTGTTGGGCTATCATGTGCCTACCATGTTTCACCTACAATTTTCACTTTTGCGACCCAAATGTTGAATCCATCTTCCACATGTCACCACCTTTAGTACCCTTATACATTACCTCTGCCACCTATACATCCCATCTCGACTGTGTCCTTGTTATGACACCTAGACACCACGTTGGCACGGGGTCACTATTGTTGAGGCTAAAAATATAGAAATTCAGTTGATATTTTAGTTTAAATATTAAACAATATGCACTTAGAGGAATTATATTCCTTGATAGTATCAACGTACTGGCAAATATTTTAAAACCTTGATTTTCAGAGGCCAATTTCGAATGTTGTTGGTCTACTTCCACTTAAACTCAAATTTATCTTCATTCTTGAGATTAGACAAAGTTTCATATACCATTGAAATGTCTCAGCCAGATCTAACTAGAAAATTTTCGTGCTCTTTTGAATAGGGTAAATGGCGATGCAAAGTTTTGAAAATAAGGCTACTAAATTAGTTACATTCATGGCACCAAATGAAAATGAGCTACAATATACTCTCAGCAATCAATTAAAATAGTCACTTAAAACAATAATGAAAATCAATGGCATCATGAACACTCAACGAAGCTCTAGTTTGGCATAATTAAACTATTCAACAAATTTCACACATTATACATCAAAAATCTAATACGATGTAAGGACAAAAATGAAGGAATACTAACCAGGTTAGCCAGAAAAAATTGGTGGTATGCCCTAGAGAGAGAATAATGATGTAAAATAAGTGGTAGGATTAGAGTCTCACACTAATCAAAGAGTATGAGAACATCACAATAGATATCCCTTAGATGCTTGGTGAATATGATCCAATATCACCCATTTTTAGGCTCTTCCCTCATGTTGATGGTGTTGGAAATTTTCCAACAAAGTGGATCTCCACACGAAATGTATTCCAAATTATACCTAACTCCATTTTTAATCGAGCCCCATCTAGAACAAAGGGTTCCCATTAGTTCTTATATATTTTCCATGGTAGCAATTAACACATAAGAGATCATACACTCTACTTTGAGATAAGTAAGTAGGGTGTACTAATGAAACATACAATTGAAATGTATTCAAGGTTCTTCGATGGACGAAGTATAAAGGGTGAGCCTTTTAAGGGAAAATTAATAGAGCCACTATTATAAGTAAAGACACATAAGGATCATATAAATAATAATTATTTAATATGAAAACAGTTCACAAAATAACAACGATCATGAAGAAAAGTAAGATACATTCAACAAGATGTGTACTAAAGATGACAAAATAGTTCATTGTCCTTAATACATATGAAATGAATATAACATAAAAATTAAAACAATAGTGTTACAACATCCATGATACGTGCATGAAAGTGTACTGTACGAGAGATTCAGGAATTTAAGTAGAAAGTTCCAAGATACGCGATTAAAATGATGAATCACTAGCCAGTAGTGGAACATTAAGCCACCACTTGATCCTCTCAAATAATGATTTTCTCTCATTCCAGCTTGAGAAACCAAGGTGAAAATTCATTTTCTTGAGTCATGAGGGTTGTTATAACAAATGAGGTGACCTTTCACCTCCCATGAAGCTCTGACCTCGGTCGCGGCTCTTGAGATCCCATATAGATTTTGGAATCCTACATAACCTTTGGAATTCTAGTGACTTTCTGCATTCCATGTGTAATTCTTGGGATTCCACAAATTTTTACATTTTCTTATTTTTGATACATATTTAAATTCCACCAATAATGTGGCAAAAATACATAGAACAAAATAAGAGCCTTGTGTTCACCCCTTTGAGACTTCATTGTAATGTATCAATGCCAAGTTTTTATATTTTCTATATGTATTCAACTCTTCACTGATTGATATGAGATAGCATAATATTCACTCTCAAAGTGTCTAGATAAATGTGGAACCTTCTAATTCATCATGAGTAGTCATTTGTCTTTCGCGAGTTCAGATTCATTTACTCTTTCATGATAACATCTTTGTGTCTCATTTCAACAAGTGTCTTCTTGAAACCCCCTTCTTGATGACCTCCTTGAACACAATATACCATGTTTAGAGGCAATGCTTTCTACAAATGTAATTCACACATGGTAGAAAACATCACTCCCAAAATCACCTACTTCTACCTTATGATCATAATATTCTAATTGTGATGGGACAATCGCAAGGGTTGAGGGAAAGCCTTCTTAGGCACTACCGCAGGTTTAGGAGACAGAAGATGAGGTCGGCTCTAGTGGGATTGTACAATTTGTGATGAGAATCAAGGGCCATTAAGGCTTTTCATAGGGGCGAGATTCAGAAAAAGGTGACAAGATTAGTCATGAGGATGCACAATGCACAATGATAGAAATTAGTCTCTTGGTATTGCGCAAGTTTCCCTCTAAGGGGATAAGGAGGCCTTACTATCAACTAGGAATGCATAATGAAAAAAATAGGACATGGTTGAACAAGTCTTTGCATAGTGGTGGGTAAGAAACAAGAGTTGAGTAGTTGTGCACAGAGTTGCCTGGCTTACAATGCTAAAGGCGTTGTTCTCAAGATGGTACAAACATAAACGCCAAGTAGTACGAGGCTCATGGCGAGGCTTGGAAAAGTAAATGTGCTCATCACTTTATTGAGGTAAAAGGTGTTCATAACTTTCATAGTGTAAGAATAAGGAAGAGCTCCAAAATTTACTAAGTGTAAGCTTAGTGAGATAGGAGAGAGAGCGAGTAAGAATACAAACATGTATGAAACATGATCATACGCACTTACACAATCAATCAACGTAACAATAATATGCTCGGTACCCAAAACCATCATGTATACATTAAAACGACACTAATATCCAAGTGTGAGTTAGAATACAAGTCTCGACACATTTCAATAATAAAACTTGTGTGCTATGCCATGTGTAGTGTCAACACATGTTATTATGATGGATAACATCGAATAGTGTAAGAGAGTGCATTTGAGCTACCTCTAGAAGGTGTGACAGGTTCTCTTAATAAGATAAATAAAGCAAGCGAAAGTGACACATGCAAGAGAAAAACAACAATGCGAAAAAAAAGTGAAACATACCCGAGGTGAAAGAAAGCCAAATAAATACTTGTAAATGAAGAAAATCAAAATGATACATGCGAAATCAAAAGTGACACAAAAGTGACACTTGAAAACTATTTGAATGATGGGACACTTTTGACTTCCATGGTGAGAGAATTCTCCTTGTGCTCAAAAGCACACAACTCAAGCGAAAGATGATTTTGGAATGAGATATGGGATTGCATCTTTATATAGGAGTGATGATACACTTTAGAGTAAAGGTTCAGGAATTTATGAGTGTTATGAAGTGCATGTTAAAACTAATATTAAAAAGTAGATTGATTGGCACAAATAAATGTGATGATGAAACTTGGATTCATCAACAGAAGTGTGCAATCATTGTACGGAAGGGATGCCCTTACAACATCAGAATTTCGCAATCAATATCAATGGGAATTTTACATAATCATTGTTGGCAAGGAATGTGAAATTAATTACAATTAGGTGTTATGACTTCTAGGAAGGAGAGAACAACACTATCATTATGAGCTGAAACTAGCCTATCTTGAAAGTATTACTTGTGGGAACGTAAAAGTTAGACATGTGAAAGAAGCGACTCGACACTTAGGATTCCCTAAAGGAATAATTGAGCACTTAGACCATGTTGAGCATGAAATTAATGGATTGAGAGGAAATATGTAATTATCATAAGGATGCTCAAAATTTAAAAGTAGAAACATTTTGGAGGGGGTTGTAGTAGCTACAACACGACAATTCTTGGAAGAACCCCAGCTTCTTGGTTTAGGTATAACTTTGTGCACATATTATAGGATTAGGAAGTATTATCTAATCTTATGGATAACCCTGTACACTCCTTACAAAGCCTATTTATATATGTAGTTTCTCCTATTCCTCTATTCATCTAACACTTTTAAAACTAGCAAACACAATTGTTTGTTAGAGAGTAGGAGTTTATAAAATTGTGATTTAAGATATCATAGTTTGGTGTCATCTCTGGCATTTCTATACCTGCCAACAAGCCTATACGGTACCGGCATAGTCACTTCAAGGAATCACAAGAATTTCATTTCTTGTGAGCCTATTCAACACCTCGACAAAGTTACTTCACCTCTGTTCAATGTAACAATTTAAGTTGTTCACGACACCGTAAGTAAAAAAAAGATAAGCATTTAAAACTGAAGATGAGCTTAATGGTAAAAATAATTTTTTTTTTACCTACATATACATAAATTGCAATAATATGAAGTCGGTCTTGCCTATGGATGAAAAGTGCACCATAACAATTTACTTTATCAAGATGCACTTCCCCAACTTGATAGATAAAATTATGAACACACAAACCATGAAATCATTTTGCACATGTACAATCATCCAATTTTCGTTCTTAATCATCGGGTAAGATTAAAACTTATTATCAGCAACAAAGATTTCCGGATAAAGATTCATCTAGCATAATCAATGATTCGAGTCCTTGATATTCAAAATGACCCTTTTGAAAAACCATGGAAACTCTTGGAAAAACTACAACTTTCAATTAACACAATCTAATTATAAAGAAGCTTGCGAGGGGAAATTTGTCCTAACATCATTTTAGAAAATTTGTCTATCTCTATAGCACCTATCATAACCATCAATAGAAACCGAAGTGCCTCGAATTCTTGACAAGCATATGAATAGTGAAATGATGAATCATAAAAATTTGAAACTGGCAGTATCAACAAATGTAAAACAACTATCGTTACATATTTCGATGGGAAAATGATTAGTTTAAATCTAACTATTAAGGAAAATATTATGATTATATTGGTGTATTGGTGTATAATATTCTCAATTCTCTATTTTCACTTGTATTTGGTTACACATTAGACTAACAACACATACAAAATCCTTGGGGTCGAAAACAATTTTTGGCATCATAAATCCCGAAGCGAATTAGGATACAATTTGAGAAAATATTAAAAGAACATTTAAAATCACATCCAACATTCATACAAATGTGAAAATTGATATGTTAGCACACATGATTTACTTTTACATATGATTCCAGCATTCAATGGAACTCAAAAGGATTGAAGTTAGTGTTAGAAAAATGATCAAATTCATAACACACACTAGAAGAGATAATAAACTTGTTAGCCATCGATAGAATTTTTGTCACAACAAATGATGGCTAAAGAGGTCTTGAGCCTTCAAGGGATTCTTTTCATAGAAAATTACTCATTGAAGCCTTTTGGGGTCCTCACGCTTAGAGTAATCTTCTTTGTTGTTTCCTTCAAAAGAACATTCAAAGAAGTCCGATATCAGAAAAAGCTGTTACAAGAGCCATTTTCTATCATTCCATAATTTCATTTTACCCACTTTCCATCCCATATTACCTATCCAGTCACTCACTTTCCTCTGAAAAGGCCCCTTTCCTCCTCATTTACCCTCATTTTTCCATTAAACCCTTGGTAAACTATAAAGATCATACTGGTTTGATACAGCATTTTTAACTCTATCGGGAGACCTCCAAAAGGTTTTAAAAACCCCACTTTTAGACCCTTACGTCCTTTTTTATATATAGGCCTTAAGCCCCTTGGCTTAAGCCTTCCCTTTTTTTCCATGGAACCTAGCCTTATGACGGGCGCTAGGCCTGACCCTTATCTCTCGCCCACGGTTCTGTTTCTTCACGAGACCTTACCATTCTCCGCCTTTTAAGCCTTTCCATTTTTATTTTCAAATTTCCCACCCCCATCATATTTCTTCCCCTCCCGAATAAATATTACCATAAGATCTGCCATCCAACGGTGATCATCACTCTCCTCCCACCATTCATCCATTCGGCCATCCATATCCCTTCACCTCACTTCAGCAAATCCACCGTTGATCTTTTAGATCCAACGACATTCGACATTTTCAACCCCACCATTCACTTTTCACTACCGACTATGGTTTTCCCCGACATCTAGTGGTTGATCTTCAAAGATCGACGATCTTTCGATCAACGCTGAAGACACCCAGAGCCCAAATATTGGTCGGTACCTCTATAGTCCCCATCGCTTGATTCGCAAGTTGATCTTCAAAGATCCCACGACCATCATTCATCTGACGTTCACCGGCAAATAAACGACATATCCAATGGACCACCGTTCTTCTATCATGCAACTCTGCCATCGCGCTAATCCTACGCCATTGGATCTACGGCCCAGTCCAATGGCACACCCTACTGAATTTTGTGCCGATCTAACAAAATGCCTCCAACGTGCATCTTGCACGTGAAACGGAGAAGCTTGTTTACACGGAAGCCCACGCGTCAAGCAAAGGACCATATCACATTCAAAATGCAGAAACTTCTAGCTGCCTAAAATCACTTGTAGAAGCCACCCCGTTTCTCGCAAAACCAATTTTCTACATGCGCGTATCTTGCAAAAATTTTCTTGTTCTTAACCTTCTGCTATGGAATCCTCCTCATGCATATTCCTCCCTCCGCCGATTCTCCCATGCTCCTCACCCAAGCCTGCGCGCCATTCAGCCCACAAATGCGGATTTTGTGTTGCTGATGTTGTTTTTTTCTGTAGTTTTTCAATTGTGGCCAAGGTGTTAAGGTCCTCCACGGCCAACCACGGTGGCTCGAAGTAGAAGGTGATGATCTTCGGGCATAAATTATATGCAAGGAGGGAAAAAAATGGGTTAATTTCCAGGTTTCGGTCAATATATCGAAATGTGGCTATTTATCAAACCCTCCGGTGCACCGTGAAACCCCGCACCGGCAACAAAATATCGATATAAAGAACGTTAGATGAAGCCAACGGGTCAAGCATTAAATCAAAGGTAAGGCTTAAATCTACGGAGTTCAAAGGTTAAAGCGATTATTCAAAAGGAAAAAGATTAAGTTTAATACAATCAACAAAGGACACCTCAGGATAAGATGAATTTAAAATGCAAAAAAGCACAATCGGAGCTAAAAACACGGTTATTAATGGCGAGTAAGAGGATTAGGCCAAGGCGGCCTCAAATACAACATCACGGCACAATCAACTGCCTACAGAATATCCCGAAGCCACTCGTAGCCTGCCAATTACACGGGCGGTATTAGTTACTATACAAAGAAAACAATCCAAAAGCATCGAATAATTAATATAAAAGGCATGCAGCGCTTATACACTTAAAATGTTTCACCTAACTTGTCAGAATCTTGACGGTTATTACACGGTCTAAAGATATTACAAGCTATTAGGCGAGTGATTGTAAAGGACGAAGAAAAGGCTGAAAGTCAATCTTTTCACGTATTTCATCTCGAGAAGTAAAAGGCCAGTTTATTACATAGATAAGTAGTGCAAGACCTTCCTACCTTATGCCTTGTGTAGTTTTTAAAGTCGGAGATACATTTACTCTCTAATTAATAACATTTAGACCCTAGATAGTTCCACCTCCTCGAATACAATATAAATACGCGTGGAACTCATTGGTAGGGTTGTTTACGGCGGTCAATCTTTTCGGTTATTAAATTAAGCCCAGATGAAAATTGAAGTTTTGGAATACTAATGATGTTTTGACATGTTTTTTATGAAGGCTCTGTCATTGGATCCACTGAACATGGCTTTTGGTGATGTATTACGATGCGTGAATGTTATTTCTGTCTTCCATTATGTTCCATCATTCATACTTGCGGTAGAGTAAAAATCTTGAAACTAAAATGTCTACAAAGCTTTTATTAGACCTATTTTCTCTTCCTTTGTCTTTATGTTTTCATCTACTAAAAGGTTTTGATGAGTAGTTTGCTTTTAAAATATTCGTTTGTTTATTGGAATAGTTCAAACAATTGTTTGTCAAGGTTGAATTATGGTTTTTATCTACTTTGTTTGCCTCTTGAGAAAGCTATTTCACAAATCACCCTTCAAATGTCATTGTACGCAGCTTGGAAGAGAGGATTTGTTATGATCTTACTCTCTGTTTCTTACCGAGATAGTTGTATTTGAAGGTCTTTATGAAATGTAGTCTTAGATGCTGGGTATTTCCCTTTTATGTGGATGCAATTAGTTGTGTTTCTTATATGTTTTCTAACTCCTTTAAAGTGAAACAATTAGAAGAAATAGAGTGTTCCTCTCCTTCTTTGTCTTACTTGAAAGTCTATCTTGATTATGTTATCCACTTTTAGAGTATCTTGGTAGAATTCATGGATTGTACTTAACATGAATATTTCTTTATGTTCAAATAGTGTTGCCGTCCCACTGGTGAAAAATTATACATAATTAAGGAGTCTTAACAGCCCTTAGCTCTACTTTTCCTTCTAAATCCTTAATGTTCATTTCATTTCATCTGGCAAGATCAACGGCCAAGTTAGATTTTCCCTTTGATATCCCTGTCATGATTGAACTTATTACTAACTTCTTCTTGACTCCATTTCCCAATGGCTACGATATTCCCCTTTCTATCTATGCTTCCTAGATTATTATGTTCAACCAACCAAACCCAAAAAAACAAACTTGTGTGTAATAACTAGCCTAAAATCAACCCTTTTACAAGCATAAAGCTATATCTTTATAAACATATTGAGAGATCCACTCTCACCGAGACTGAGCTAGATCCTAGAGCTCCCCAAAACTTCGTTTATATGTTTCCTTGTCCATTGATTTTAATAAACTAAATCACGGGATTTTAAAATTTTGGTGATCAATGTGGGACACCTGCGAGTTCATAGTTGCCTAGCATAAGCTCTTATGGGCACCATTAGTCCTTCAACAACCATAGAAACTTCCGGAAAACCCAAAAAACATTTCATATTGGTTTCATAATAAACCATTAGGTGGACCATAGAATATTTTACCTCCAAGAGCTAAAAACTTCCACTGTCGAAACTGCTGACCTTCGATAGGCCTTTTACTTCACCCTAGTCCTTGTAAACTCCTTGGGAATGCATTGAGAAAACCCAATCATACTATTGGTGGATAGAAAAGTTCAAATCTTCCACCTAAAAGCGACTACACAACCTCCAGACCTAATGACTCCATTTGGAAGAAGACTTCTGACTGATTTGAAAATATACGGTGACCTATTTTACAAACATGGATCAAGTATAGACGGAAGCTAAACTAGATACAAAATTTTCTATGATGGAAAAAATGATGTACATGTTTGAAAAAATAATGGATAGGTATGAGGCTAATTTAAATATTGATGACGAGCAACCTATACACATTTCACAGTCAAGAGAAAACTCAACCAGTCTGAAGGCCTAGAGCAATCGACAAGACATGTATGATGATCAACACTTTATAGAAGAAGAAGATGAAAATGAATTAGAGAAAACAATGAAAGTTACCAGAAAGTCTTGACGAGCATACCTTGTATCTTGTATTATGTTGTTAAGAGATCTTTACGACCAAAATGCAAATGTAAAGTGAGGAAGTGCCTTGAGGAAACAATAAGCCTCACAGAAGCACAAAACCTGAAATAGAAGAAAAATAAGAACACCTACTAAAGGACTCTCTATTTGTGTTATAACTCATTTCAGATTTTAAAGGAGAGTGGCATCCCTAAAAATATAAACAAAACAATTCAGACAACCATTTGACCATCTAGAGATCAAGAAGTGTTTTGAGAGCGTAAAAAGATCGGGGAAAAAGAGAAGAAAATCCTCAAAAATGTCACCGCAAGCACAAGTAAAGATCCCTAAGAGGCTCAGAAGACATCTGACCTCACGGTCGGTCAACACGAGAGAAAGAGGACTGTTGTACTTCGACCAAGAAAAATAAAAATTCATATCTTTGACGGAGAAGAAGAGATTAGTCAAATATTAAACAAATAGCCAACCTGCGAGATTTCATTAGAACAAAACACTTCTTCTAATACACAATAGACATTGTTGTCTTGAACAGGAAAATAAACTTGTATATCATCTTAAGAAAAAATAAGCTTGTCACCCAATATGTGATTGGTAGAAATTTTTATGTAGTTTTAAATTTTTGATCGATCGATGATGATGATGAGCTCAAATAGAAACTAATCATCTGAGAAACCATCGAGTGGATTGGTGTCATGAATTTCATTATCGGCAGCTTGAAAGCGGTAGTCAAATCGTCACATTACATCATAAATAGCTTTCACATAATTAGGAATCTTAATCTATCGGTTATAGTAATGTTGAGATTGAGAATAAAGGATTTTATTAGAGGATAAAGATAAGGAGCTTTCTCTGAAAGAGGTTGAGGTAATAAAAGATACCTTGCTCAGAATATTATGATCTTATGGCGTACGATCCCTTTGAATCAGGCATACCGGGACTACAGAGGACAACAACGCAGCTATATGATGAGTTCTCTAGTTCAAATGATAATGAATGAGAAGGAAGGAGTTCTTTCTCAAAAGAATTTTAAGCTTGATCCGGTGGAGGAAAAAAGTAAGCTTGGTTGAAACCTATCTTCCAAATATTCACAACTAGGTATTATTTCAGACCCCTTTGCTCATTTCACGAAGATATTTGAAGAAGGGATAAAGGTTGTTAGAAGCGAGTGTATTACCAAAATCAAGAAGATTTTGTGGCTGCTATTTTGCTAAAGAAACAAGTGAGATGGGAGTGGCCTTATGCTCTCAGCCTCAAGGAGATGAGTAAAGACCGGTCATGGAACCATATGATTGGTTGGATGTATTGGAAAAGAGAATTTACCGACTAAATATGTAAATATTCCATGTTAGATTAGGTTAGATAGGAAAGCAAATAAACTCAGTCACATTGAGCATTTAGTGGACTATATTTTTCTTTGAAAAGATAAAATGGCATCTAAAAACAATAGAAAAAGAGAAAGAGGGCATATATAAAGAAGAAAGTACCTTAAAAAAGAGAAGAAGAATGCAGAAAGTGTGCAAGCTTAAATGCTACAAAACATTTGCTATTTAGTCATACGGACTAATCATGACTAGATATATTTCAATTTACTGGCGATAGGTTAGTGAAGAAGATTTTCCAAACTATTTAACCTTGGCTTATCAGTAGAATAGATTAGGATAGAAAAATAATTGGTTCAAATAAGCTCAAAACTTTGAACCAGAGCACAAAAAGAATGGCTCTAATAAGATCAAAACTTTGAGCCAAGATACAAGAAAGGCCGGTTCTAACATGATGAAAACTTGAACCGAGGTAAAGAAGAAGAGGACAACTCAAAGGATCAAAATCGAGAGATGAAAAAGAAGAGGATACTTCTTATTTTAAGATCTTAAGCCTTCACACACTTTTGTTTTAATTTTAGAAATAAAGTCTATGTGCAACTTGTACATATAGCCATAGACACCATAGCAAATTAGACAATCTAATCTGATTTATTTTGTGTTTAAATTTATGTTTTTAGAATATAGAGAATGAAATCTGTCAAAAGCTGACTTAATCTTGACGGAGATAGTAGATTAGGTAGAAAAGCTTTAGAGTCCATTGTTTAATCTAGACCCTTGGAAGAAATAAGGGTAGCATTAGATAGTTTATCTTTCTTTAAATAATATGTAAAAGAGTTTGCTAGTTCAAGTGCACTCAGAGAAGAAAAAATGCTAGGACAAGTAGTTTAGGTAGGTAAGTGCCGTCTTAAAGTGTTTTCATCTTTCGAGGTCATTGAAGAAATGAAAATCAGCAGAGAACAAGAAAATTTTGCCCAATGGATGAGGCACCGGTGCTTCAGCGAGAGATTGATAAGCGGGGTTCTCACTACTACATTTGGCGGAAATTGAGCACTTGGATTCCGGCAGCTTTTGACCAAATACGAAAATTTCCCCAAATTTTTCCATCCTTGGCTCACTCCACAACTATGACGTTTATATGCAAAAGTGTAGCAATACCGACATAGAAAAGTGTAACGAATTACGATATTTCGGGCTTGTCTGGTGCGACACTGAAGCCAAAACGCATACATCTATGCAATGACTGCCTCCAAACATCGCAAGTGCGACACAATCTCTAAGTGTCTCTAATTCAGAAGCGTTTAGACACTCGCTATTAGCAGCCTTTCCGCCGTCGGTATAACGACACTTATATGTGTGCTACATAAAAATACGAAAATTATATGTGCGCTACATAAAAATGATTTTATTGATGTTTCGTATTCGTCGCAATAGCTACATTAATGTACGATATGCGTGCGCATTCGCCCTTCGCTCTTGCGGGAGCAACATTTGCCTCGGCTCTTGCGGAGCAACATTTGCCCTCGACGTGCCCTCGGCGTTCACCCTCGGCTCTTGCGAAACCGGCATTCACCCTCGGCTCTTGAAAAATGGTAAGTTCTTGCGGAGCCCTTCCTCTATAGTAGGGTTGACTCTATTTGGGTTTTTTTTTTTGAACAATTCCATTGGATTGTGTTAGTACAGCCGAGGTTCTCTCTAGATGTCAAGAATCAAGATTCAATACCCTCTATTATCTTCATCACCCAATACAAGATTTAAATTTTCTGAAAAACGCTTATTAATTTTACAGTAGCCATTATTTCTCCACCTTTAAAAACCCTAATTTAAATGAAAACAAGCATTTCATTTCTTCTGAAATCTATTAGTGTTCAAATGTACATGTGTGCTACATTAATGTCGATATCACGCGCGCATTCACCCTCCGCTCTTGCAGAACAACATTCGCCCTCGGCCATTCGCTCTCGGCTCTTACGAACGGCATTCACCCTCGACGTGCCGCCACCGGGCTCTGTATGGTCGCCTTGCGTCGCCTCGGCTCTTGCGAACAACATTCGCCGTGCCGCCCTCGGCTCTTGCGAGAACAAGGTCGCCCTTAGCTCTTGCGAGCTTGACATTCGCCCTCGGCTCTTGAAAAATGGTAAGTTCTTACTACTGAGGCCCTTCCCTCCTATAGTAGGGTTGACTCTATTTGGGTTTTTTGGGTCAATTCCTTGGATTGTGTTAGGTTGTAGGGTTCTCTCTAGATGTCAAGAATCAAATTCAAGCCACCCTCTATTATCTTCATCACCCAATACAAGATTTAAAATTTTTCCCAAAGAAACGCTTATTAATAATTTAAGCAGCCATTATTTCTCACACCAGCTTTAAAAACCACATTTAAATAGAAAACAGCTGCATTTCAACTACAAAAAATATATTAGTGTTCAAATGTACATGTGTGCATCACTTGTGTAGGAGTATTCCTTTCCCACTTTCACAAATTTATCCAAGAATGTGTGCGGTATAGTTCTATATTTTTTGTGATTTAGATTATCTTGAAAAAAAAAGGTAAATTATTTCCCATGGAAAAGAAAGGTTTCCTTTTACTACGATAATTTTAATAAGTTCCATTTTGAAACTCCTATGAAATAGGAACCAAATAAGAGCCATGTTCTCAATGGACGTCATTTTGGCAGGCTTTTGAAAATGGCCATTGCCGTGTTGTTTCTTATATTACATCACGATAGTTTCTTAGAGTCATTTCTTGTTTCTTGAGATGAAAAAAACAACCAAAAGAAATTGTGAAAGATCCTTTCAAGAAAATAAATGACCATTTCTGAATCATATCTCAACTATTTTTTATTTTATTCGGTGGTTGCCACTGAGAGAAATTTGACACTTTTATAGGAATATATTTCATAAAAACACAAAAATGGAAGGAATTGATGAGATAGATGACCTTTAGTTGTTGTCAATTAAGAATTGATAATTTTACAATGCATATTATTACTACAAACTATATTCCTTCCTGGAGTTAGGACCACGAGTATTGAATCAAGTTGTAGTTTCTAACTTCTTGTATTGGTTCATATCAATCTTGAAATTCAGACATTGCATGTCATTAGAAATTTTAGTCCTAAAATGGGCCTCCTAAGGAAATAATAAAATAATAGCTAAACCAATAAAATAATATTTATGAATTTGAAATTCACTTTTTGCACCACAATCCGTGTAACATGAATTAAATTCAATTCAAAAGTTGTACCAAAATAAAATTAATAAAAAAATTGTATTGATGTGACTATAAATAATAATGAGATTTTCAAGAAAAAAGTCACTATCATTGAGCAACTAATGCATTTGTTTTTATACTTAAATAACTTAAAATAAAATATAAATATAAATTTATAAATTCTTAATTATTATATGTTATTAATTAAAATTTATATTATTTAAATTCTGTATAATAACATACAATTAATATACTATATAAATATAATATAATATAATAAATGTATATAGGGATATGCATTGTTTCTTTCAAAAATATAGGCAAAGCAATATATTTTTATTCAAAAAGTGTGAATGACATTTTTTATGAGTACTTTACTTTTGACTTTAAAAGTGTTTAGGCACTACCATGGTTAACCATGAGTTTTTATCCACCATTGAGAATGTGACAAATGAAAATTTACCTTTAGCTTTCAATCCAATGCCACCTCAACCATTAGGGATGATGTCATCCCCTAAAGCGTGATTGGTTCTCATAAAGTGAATTTTGATTGTATATTTTCCTTAGGAGGCCACATTTTAGACCTCCAAAGTCCCCTAATGTCTTCATTGCTTCATGTTTGAATAATTTGCATCATAGTACAATAGGAAATTGGAATTATGATTATTATTACTTTATGGATCTGTTAAGTTACTTTTAAGTTTGCATGGTTTAGTGTAGAATATTCTAGTGTGCCCTAAGCCCAGGTAGAAGGAATGCCAAGAGTGAGAACCCTAGTTTTAAATGGTATTGTTTCTTATGCCAAAAACCTCAACATCACTTCTTATTAGTTCTTAATCGTTGTAAAAATTTGAGAATTGATATAGCAAATCTCGCACTTATCAAGATAAATTCCTAAGGCCCAAGTGTGATACCATGTGTAATTCAATAGCCCCATTGTCACCTCACCAGCCTCTTTTCACTTTGGGCTAGCTCTCCTCCAACTCAAGGGGGGTTCTCCCTGGTAGATGCGGGGATCTAATGGCCCAACCAAGCCAAGTCAGGCCCTAACTCTCTGTGTTTACTACTATCAATCAAAATATTGAACAATAGGAACAGTTATACATCACGAAGATAAAATTTCTAGGGTATTTTTGGATAATTTCAAAGGAAAGTCCCCAAACACATATAATCAAGGAATTATAACGTGATTTCAAACATTAAATATCAACAAAATCATTTAAAAAGGATATTGAAAGGAAAAAGGTGATGGAAGATAGAAAGTGCCTTAAATGCTCTAAGGATTTTTCAATAGTTGCTCCAAAAGCTTCACTTCAAGGCCCTTAAAGATGTCTCCAACAATGCTATACCATTGCTTCAACAATGTTGCTCCAAAAATATCCTCAAGGTCTTCACAACAAGTTTACTAGAAGTTGCTCAATAGCTATATTCAATAAGGTCTTCATTTTCAACTTGTCTCTTGTTTGGGTGCCTTAATGTGCGATGACATGTTTCAGGTTTGAATTCAATGCAAAACCTTTAGAAACTCTAACTCTGTCTTCCGGTGTCTTCGTAGAATTATTTTAGTTTTCATTTTTGTGTTTTCAAGTTTTTACATTTATAATTTTGTTACTTGGTGATTAGGCGGTGCGGGAACAACCCCGAGATGGGATGATCGCGGAAGAGGCCAGCGGAAGAACATGTAAAGTACCGAGCCATTGCTCTATCTTCGAGGTATTTTAGTTATTTACATAATTGAAATATGTATTAATTTTGTTCAAATATGAGACACCTAGCCATGGTGCGCTTTGATGATTCCCTCTTTGAGGAAAGAGCTTTCTTCATCCCTATCTCAGGAAGTTCTTGTTACTGAAAAAAGACACGAGATGCAAGGTTGGAATTTAATACTTTGATAGACGCACCTCAAACACACGAAATAGAAGAGAGGATAACTCCTTATGGACAGCTAGAAAGATATCAGGTAATAATAAAAAGTCAAGTATTTTTTGTTACGCATGAGATGAATTGTGATATTTGATTTTTAATTTTTACATTGACTAAACTAACAAAGTTCTTTTTTGTGTAGCGTTTTCGGCACTGGCCGAGACCCGGTGTTGGTGGTAGTGGGACCCCAAGGGCAGAGATTGCCCAAAAACCCTCTCACATACACCTTCTACTCCTTTAGGTGCCAGCCCGAAAAACACACCATTTGCCCAAGCGGACACCCGGCCTGGCCATTGAGCGTGTTGGCAATGATGAGCTGATGACCCAGCTACATTATTCTGCATTTCTGGAGCTACACGTATCGGCCTCCATGGGATACATTAATGGCACGTTGTTGGTGAACGATGAAGGTGTCCCTATCACTGTCACTCCCGGAGTAAATTTTAATATTTTAACTATTTCATGTACTTTATCTAAAACATATTTATCATCGATTTTTATTTTTAAATTAATGATAATATCTTCTTCTTCTTCTTCTTCTTCTTCTTCTTCTGCTATTCTTTTTTTCGTATAAAATAGCTAAGAGTTTCTACGGAGTTTACGGGAGAGCCATGCGTTGGTAATTTTGGCCTTAACCATACATAGGGTGGAATTCCCGGAATTCCAACACGAGAAAAAGAGGCTCTAGATTATCTAGAAGCCCTTTTTTAGAATCCTTTGACAAAACAGCATTGGCTTGGGCGCGGAAAATATTTGAAATATACCGAAGACACCTATAATTTTCAATTGAAATTTAACCCTAGATATGAGCATCTGAGTTCAGGAGAATTGGATACGGCACTCATCATGATGAAGAAAGAGACAAGAAAGAAGGAAAAATATAACTGAATATAGACAATTACAACTTTAATTCAATAGCTTTATTTCTCTATATGTCTACAAAATAAAAGTGTGCTCAAATCCTCCTCGACTTCAATGTTTTGATGCTAGGTGCACAAGAACACTCAAGGCAACCAAACTAGGATTGAAAAAAAGGGCCATCACAACTGGGCAGAGCGACTTACTTGAAATTACATGCAGGTGGCAATTAAATGCTTCAACCTCCTGCGTCATTGTAGCCTTCCAACATTTTGTAATCTATCAAATATGATTAACACGTACACAATCATATATAATGCTAGGGTACAGTAACGAACCGAAGCTACGAGAGGAAGATAAAAATATAAAACCTCCCGCTGGCTATCAGGCACATGCAGTTCGACATCATGAGAAGCAGGGCGAAGTCCCAGATCAGAATTTTGATAAAGATAAAACATTAACCCTTTCAATATATTTCATTTTTGTCTATAAATTTAATATTAACAACTGTTTAAATCGGGGAGCGAGCACTAAAATGAGGCAAATAACCCGATTTCCAAGACGGAGTGTAGATGATCCTCATACTTTGATCATTCAGTGAGACCGGACGGCAATGCCTCTCGTGAGGACGTGGCGTATTAATTTCCACTTATAATTTTTTTTAATTATATATTGATAGTTTCCTTATAACGTTTTTTTTAAATGACGGAGAATGTTTCCCTTGAGGATCTTACCCGAGAGGAGAGAGCGAGCCATGATCCCAGCGACAATTGGTGCACCGAGTAAATAATCTCATTTGCAATTTTTTTATTATTAACATTACCGAACTATTTCAATGATATTTAGCGACAAATTAAAATTTAATAATATCTGTTTTGCAGTGATACAGATGATGGATGAGACAGAACATGTGACTACGCAACTGAGTCGGCGGCTTAGTAGCATTGCTGAGTAAATAATCTGTTAATTTTTTGTAATATTGCTGAACTATTTCTAATGATATTTAAAAGCTGACAATTCATTAATATTATACGTTTTGTAGGCGATGCCCGTCAGATGAGACCGAGACATCGTGACTACACAACTAGGTCGGCGGCGACAATGGTGCACCGGAGTAAATAATCTCATTGCAATTTTTTTTAATATCTCTGAAACTAGTTCAATGATATTTAAAAGCCCGACAATTAAATTAATATTATTTATTTGTTTTTGTAGAAACGTACCCCGTCAGGATGAGACGAGACATCGTGAGCTACGCAACTAGGTCGAGCGCGGCGACAGCGCGTTGCACCGAGGTAAATATTAATCTCATTGCAATTTTTTATTAATATTACCGAACTAGTTTAATGATATTTAAAAACTGACAATTAAATTTAATATTATCATACGTTTTTGTAGAGCGTGCCAGCCAATCGGTGAGACCGGACATCGTGACTACTCAACTAGGTCGGCGGTGCGGAGGTCGAAAGGCACGAAAGCAGGAGCGAGCATGATGATATGATGGTGGGAGCTTTGAAAATAGAAGAAAGAAAAGAAAATTCGATAATGTAAAATATTGTATTATTAGACAAACGTTACCATACTTGGAACGTTTTTGCGTTATATAAAAGACTCATTTATCATACTATTTTTATATCAAGCATTAATTGCAATGTTTCCTTGTTTTGTTGAATTGTTTTTTATTAGTTATTGAATATTTTTTTTATGCTCATGAAAGTAAAAAATGAAATATAGATTAGGTATTGGGGAATTGAGAGTGATGCTGAGGGGGGGGAGGGCCATAAGAGCTTCCACCTTCATGTGGTTGGCCACACATTTAGTAGAGAATAATTTATTGGAGTGATTTAATCTTGGATAAAACCTCCCTCGATCCCGAGGCGTAGCAACAAAAGTCACTGATGACTTGGTTGCTACCTCTTTTGGATAGTGGGAGGCTTGTTCAAGTTCATGCTGACTCAATAAATTTTTTTCTTGAAAACGAAGAGCTTATTCGAGGTATGTTTTTGACATTTTCAACACATGTCTAACATTATCATAAGAATGCATCTTAGAGTAAAATACTACATCAATTACTTGTATTTATTGTATAGATAATGATGGATTTTGATTGACTTGGCAGTGCGGTACAAATCTCTTGCATCATGGGCAATGCAACTTGTCGAAGCAAAGGGTCATGTCCAGGATATTTTTTCTTGTACGCTTGACTGATTCATGTCCCTTTATTTTTGAGTCCTTCACAGTTCATAATTCAATATTAAGCTTGTTCATGATTATTATCTAGGTTTTTTTATGTTTTCATCTATTCGTTAAGCAACTGCATGTTTCTGTTGTTCTTATAGTTCTCCATTACCACTCAGGGATGAATCAAGAGTTTATTGTTATGAGTTACTTTATTATTCTGTTGTAACTCCTAGAGCGACCTAGAGTTGCCATAGACCGATTACTGGACATCTTGCTATAGCGAGAGAAACATGATTATATATTGAAAAAGTCTCCTGAGCCAAGCTCTCGGACTATTTCTTGTCAAATGAGAAAACTAAAATTTCAGTGGTACTCAATATTTCGGAAGCTTAAAAGTGAAGAGACAATCCTAAATAAGCAAAATATTAAGTCCCAACATAAATGCACAAGACAATTTCCAGGCAATTAGTTTGTAGCAAGGGCTGGATTCTCGAATGATTCACGAGAGAAAGATGGTATAAAGTATTTATACTGAGAATGCTAGAAAAAGGAGAGATATTAACTGATAGATAATACTCGAAACATACGTTAGCATGTGATGGGCTTAAACTTTAAGAATCCATACATGGCAATACATTCGTAAATACTTCATAACATTTAACATAGTAGAAATAGGAATGGTGAAAATGGAATGACATATTATCTGAGCCATATTTAAAAGTCTTAGAGAGAAGCTAATGAAATAAGTATCCCCTGAGATAGAATTCATAACATAAAACGACCAACTACTCGCATTCTGAGAATGCGCAATATGGTCTCTTGGATATAAGCAAAGCAGACTAACAACACTCACATCACACCGGAGAGAATAACGCACACTGAAGAAACAAAGGCCAAATCCTTATCAGCTGAGAACTGCTTTTCATTGAGACCTACGGGCTCTTTGCATTCATATTGAGACTTTCACAAAATGTTAAACAAGAAGACACTACACGATGTATTCCTCCAAAATTTTGAGACCTTTCCTTTCTTCTTTGATCTACCTGCCTCGTTCTCAACTGTGAGAGAATATTTCGGAAATATCTTCTTCGCATGGGCAAAATTTGTTAGATGTCATTTCATAACAACAAAACTTTTATGATCGGGAATAAAGCCTCCCATCATGTGAGCCTGGCCATCTTCAAAACAAATTTAAACAAATATTTGATGTAAAGCTAAAATGCAAGAGTGGAAAACAACCCACTCGGAACTTTAAAAAAATAAACCAAATGAAAGTGAAAAAGACGTTTTAGACCATATCACGGTGCTGACAAAGTCAGCGAGAGGTGAGTGGGAAGGCCGTTACGGGTGGTGGAGGCACGGTTGCGGAGGAGCTAGACATGGCGACTCATAAAGGCGCACGGAGTCTGGCGGCTCTCAGGAATTTAAGTTCGAGGCATCGACTGAAGAGCTTCTCTACCTTGATAAGAAGCACATGCCGGAAACGTGAATACTGCCTCGGTAGGGAGCCGGTGTACGATCATGTAAGGAGATTAGCTCCTTTTTGAGTACCTCAACAATTGTCTTGGATTTGAGCTGGGTCGCTTTCCCCATCTGGAGGTGAGTCCGATCTCTTTCCATTGGCAAACGCGTGTGTGCGCGATCTAGAAGCACGAAGCACGGCGAGAGCGTTGGTTCCCGGCCCGAGAGGGAGTCGGCTTCTGGTGATCTCATCCCATATCTCATCAAACCATTCGACAGCGTCGAACACCTAGTTGAAGAGCCCCTTGAAGCCGCTGCTCGGGCTTCCTCTTTGTCGATGATATTCTAGCACTCGATGACCTCTGTCATCGAGGTGGAGATACCATGTTTCCCCAGTCATTGCCCTTAGTGCATGAGAATGAGATGTAATCCCCGGCGTGTTGAACTCATTAGGCGAGATCACCCTGCCCCACACCTCTGAAATTCTATTGAGATAAGGAATAGTAGACTTGAGCTCCTATCATTGTCAAAAGAACTCCCATTGCTCGGTTACCGCTGTGATTATGTCGACCCAATTATGCTTACGGCCTCGAGAAGGGTGAGAGTTCCCTTTACTCGACTCTTCATGTCGGCAATCGTCTTATGTTGCTCCGCGCGTGACCTTTTCTCTTCTCGACCTCCCCTCTTGTAGCCCTTCAAGCTGACCGGCATTTTCGACGGGGAGCTCTCCAATTCTGCGATCCTTTTCCTAGTCGTGGATGCTTGTTTCTCCGGCACTTCAATCCTAAGCTCTGTTTGTAGATAGTTGTGCGACAACGAAACTAGCCCCACTTGTCCTTGACTGTCCCGGCCAGTACATGCGAATCCCCCACGGCACACCAATTCGGTTGCTACGTTGCGTAGTCGGCGGTCGCTAGAAGCCATTTTTTCTTTCTCTTCCCTCTCCTTGAATAACACAGAAGACGTTTCCTTTCTCTTCTTACTTTGTACAGAACTACGGCGCTGGTGCCTGAGCACGAGCGGTGTCTGGCCCCTGTCTGCTGGTGATGAGTCTTCACTGACACCGCCTGCGTGCGCGTGCCCCCTTCCCTCCTTCTCGGGTTTTTGGTTTAGTTCCTGGGTCCGCTTTTTTGGTGTGCGTTGTGGCTCAAAAGCATTCCTTCAAGGATAATATAAACTGGTCTTTTAATTCCGGCATGTTCTTCTTTAATAGGGGTGGCTGAAATGTTTATATCTCTGTTTATCATCGCCTTTGATTTAAAGCAGTGCCTATAGTGATGGAAAGTGCAATACCGCATATCAATAAATGGGTCAGGACTACCTGCTATTTAGGGACAACAAAATTTGGGTCAAGGTTGTTATATAGGCGGTACGAGCTTTGATGTCCGGTAGTGAGCGAAAACGGTGTGGTGTCCCTACACGTACCCCCTAAACCCATTTGTCTGTCTCGGATTGGCTGTCGTCTGCTCGCCTTTGCCCCGCCCGGATGGGGGCGGGCTCCTGTGCTCGTGTGGCCTGCGGCCGGCGGAGGGGCGCTGCCGTCCTCGTCATTGTACGCGCAGCACGCGCCCGAATTAACCAAATTTTGTGAAAGGGTTCGATCGTGCCCTTCTCCTCTGTTTAAAAGCACCACTAGGCGGCCCTGCCTCTTCGGCGGTGGTGCTATCTGCGGTGCCGCCTCTTGTTCCGCAGCGCCGCGCTGCTTCCTCCTCACCCCACAACGAGACGGTCACCGCCTGTCTGCGGCTGCCGGGCAGGGTGAGGTTCGCCCTCCCCATCACCGTGGCCCTCGGCTATGTGTAGAAACGTAAACTTATTTCTTGCTTTTATTTAAAGTAGTTCTAGTAATTCTGCGTGCAAACTTTCCTTGTCAGGTGCTGTTTTAATGACCACTGGCAGTTGGAGGGCATCTTGGGGATTTACCCATGCGGTGGATTTGAATGGAAGCCCTTGTGGTCTGCTTTCTGTGAGGACAAAATGGACCACAGTCTGACTTGGGGCTGTCGGGATCATGCCTAAGTTCTTCACCGTGCGTGGACAGAGGAAAAGCACAGCAGGTATGAACAACCCGAGCTCCCTGGGCCAAGGTCCCCAAGGTGGCGTGGCCGAAAGGAACAAGCTCCACATTGCTGGTATTTCCCAACTGCGTGGGCAGTTTCATCTACGGGAAAAACACAGAGAACGTGTGGTGAAGACGGTGGCAGCGTGCGGGACATGAAAGTGTTCCATGAGAGGTTCGCTAACACCCTCTCCCACACAAAAATAAATAATGGACGGAGGAAATTCCGGTGTGAAAAGTGACAGTTGCGGAATAGACCCTATCCTTTTAATGAATGAAGCTGATCACTCTTTTGGAACAAGAAGGGGCCGAACACCGGTGGCGGCAGGCAGCCGGGCTTGTGTAAGCTCTTGGAGATTAGGGTTCGGATGGTTTGAGAGAGGGAAACGAGATATCATGCAACCCCATTAAACGACATGAAACCTAAAAAACGAGGATGCTTTGTAGAAATCTTGGGGCTCTGCCCCTATCCCCAAAAAGACGACGATGAAAGAGACGGAATGGGTTGAACCCTCTTGACAGTGAACTTAGTGAAAAGCATTAATGCTGGGTGGGGAAGTTGCAGACCCAAATGGTTCATCTGGAGGATATGAACCTGACAAGGCCCGCCAGTGTTTATTGAAGGCGGTTGTCAAGGTTTGGGTCTTTCAGAAAGCGACCTGGGCGTTACGCGGGAAGCAGGAGGGCCGCCTGTCGGATGAACACCTCGGAGAAAAGGCGCCTTGTTTACGAGGAAACGAAGGTATACAGTCGCGCACACACATCCTGCCGTCTCTCGGGCTTGTGACGATAAATACGATACAAGAATGGACTTTGGGGGTGGATTTGGTGGTGAAACGGACACGATAACAAAACGGTGCATTCACACAATAAAAGGGGGTTTTGATGCGTATGTCAAAAGGATATTGGGTCGCGAGGATACGGTACAGTACGTAGAGGGGTTCAACAGGTGGGGTTCCTGAATACGGACACAGAGTTAAGCTGGACATTGTGGGTGTGCCTTCCCACCAAACATTTTTAAATTTGAAAAAGAGAAAACTTGAGAGAGAAAGTGGAAGATGGAATACTGAACGAAGAGGTGTGGTAGTATAAGAAAACGCTGCAGAACCCTAAAAGTAGTTGAAGTGCCAGAGCGCTCTTCCTGGTATTTTCCGTAAGAAAGTAACTTTGTGTCTTTTTACGGAAAATACGAATTTGTTCTGCTAGAGCGAAACATTACCGAGGTTAAAGAGCGGCTAAGTCGGGACAGAAAGCAGTGTCGTGGGGACACACAACCAGACAGAAACACGTGGCGCATGAGGTTGGGATGTCGGGGGTTAGTTGACTCGTGTTCGGGTTAAGGGCACGATGCCGGATTCTCGGTACAGTGATCAGCAGACTTCCCCGCATTTGTCCCCCTTATATATATAAATTCTTACGTAGTGATTTCATACACAGAAACTAACACGCAAGCATATACGTGTGTGTGCGTCCACCCCCTCGCACGTAGTCCCCGTCACTGACGCTTTGTTCGCCTACATTCCTTTCCAACTTTGGGTCTTTGCCATGCCACGTGTGGCAGTCTGTGAGGCTATGTAAGGTCTCTTTCTTGCTCTCGTCTTATACGATAATATCAGCTTCAAGAAGGCATTTGATATTACAAGAGTGACTCAGCTCGAAGGCTCATTGTTGAAGTAATGCTACTGATAATACCCCGGTGTGAAAGCAAAAATGCATGAATCTCACTTAAAAATCAAAATTACTTTAAAAATAATCACCTCGAAATAAATAACTCATCGGTCAGGTTCAGTATCGACATCCCTTGGCTTCCGATGGAAAAAATTAAACATAAAGTCCACGTGAGGGCTAAGCACGACGATCCGCATCACTACGATTAACAGATCATCTCAAGCAAATATATCAATGCGGAATGATGACAAAGAAATAAGGTTAAACCCACAAATTAGAAATGGAACGACAACTCTAAATGGAGCAATGATGAATGCTGGTCCATGGATTATAATCAAAACTCAAATACTATACCTCACGAACGAACATTCCTATCAGTGCTAAAAGGCGAATTGCTGAAATATATATTAAATATGAATATGTTAATTAATGAATTATGAACAATAAGTTCCCGGTAAAGCACTTTCCTTTAAATATATTAATATCGCAATGCTACGTAACACCATGATGGGGAGTATACGATTAACTCACGAGGAACTAATAACGCAATGCAGATTCTTTTAAGTCTGGTAAAAGCTAATGGATTCAAACGACAGAGCATAGTATGGACACGAAACGTAATAAAATAATCAGTAATAATAATATTAAAAACGAAGGCATGGCGGAAATTACAAAACAGTGTCCCTTCGAGGCAGACAGCAGCCTCCAAAATTTGCAGCTTTGGGTTGGGACGAAAGATGGAATAATGTGACTTAATTAATACATTGATCAAAAGTATCGAACCGGTTCTCATGGCTTTAATAACAGTCTCAGGTGTTTGAAGATTACACCAGCATGTCTCCCCCCTCGCTGGTGCATGTAAGGAGGTGGCGGAGGCCTTGGCATTCGTCAGCCAGCAGAGTTGTCTAAGATCCCCAGGCCAGGAGTTGCCAACGATTATTCATGCTATGCTGTGGCCCGGACAGTTCTCTCCTTTTTTAAAACAGTTCTTTTAACAGTCTTCCTATGTTTTAGGTGGGTTCATCCAGAGGGTAGTAGGTTATCTCCATTGGACTGTATCTTTGAAACAACTCTTAGTTTTTTCTTCTTGTACATGTGAAAATAACCATTATCGGTGTTAAGTTCTTTTATAAGTTCTCTCACATGTTTAACACGATGGTTCTTGACTTAAATCAAATGCAAAAGGTTCCTGAAATTGTGCTTTAAAAAATTAACCAAAGTAATCCCAGCTAAAATCTTACTTTTCGGTCCTCACACCCACCACTTTATGTTTCGTACTCATTGAAAAGCAACCCATGGTCTGACATAAATACGGTGGAAGGTATCACGGAGAAGGTTTCATATGGGAGGCTACAACCCATGTTGAGTGGTTAAATAATCAAAAATGACACAGCACCTGAGCATAACCATAAATTTTGGTATCACCTGCAGGATGCCAAAATAATTTGTTGTGAAGTGCCCTAACCAAGATGGTTATCACTTTCGAGAGAGCAAGCGCAGAAATTCAACGGAGATGGGCGGCTGGCTAAAGTTCTCACTCCCTTTCAATGGTTCTGGTGGATGTGGATCAGGGACTAAGTCTTCGAAAATTTGAACGGAAATTAATGGCCAGTGCGTTAGAAAAAATATCAAGCCCTCTGGTGTGATGCCCTGTCTATTTTGCAGGCCCTGAAAAATATTTCGTGACTTTAGAGTCCTTAATGTGGACATATGGTACATCCCCACTGCTTTATCTCACGGGACCCTCGCTTTCATTCAACTCTTACGTCAGGCCACATTTTGTTGAATGCGGAAGGTATCACTTTGACTTTATTTTTTAATACGGTTAACCCAGAATAAATGAATGCTTGGATGAATATCACCAATGGAGGGACCGGGGTTTAATTCGGTCTCACAGAATTGCCCTGAAATCTCAGTATAATGGGTCCACAACAAATGGGACTTTTAACTATGTGTTTATAATTAGAATAAAATCATTTGACATTTAGTGATGTTATGAGGTGCATGTAACTTTTATTAGCATTAAATATGAATTCTAATGAAAACAAAGGCTGGTTTTTAACGAAACCCTGGCTGTTTTAAAAGCAAACCAACCTGCAGAACACAGTCATTCACTCTTGTTTGATAGTAGTATCTGGTTTACAAGTTACATGTGACTTCCTCTTGTTCCTTCCTCCATCCTTCAAAAGCCTGTCTTTCAGTTAGGCGACATCCCTTAGTTACGCTAACTCTATATTCTGGGGAAAACATGATTTGTCCCCCAAGTTATCCCCACGCTGTTTGGCTGGTGCTTGTTTTACCATCTTGCCCGAGTTTTTGTCTTTTCGGTCTTTCCTCCCTTCATGGGTGGGCCAGAATTTCACACCAGTCCTTTTGTTGTGCGGCACCGGGTTAAGGACTGATTACCAGAGAGGTGGGCCACCTCGTCACAAGATTTATGTCATCCTTTCGTGTGACGGAGCGGCGGGCTGAGATCTCAGGGGTCTTGGAAAAACAGAGGCTGCTTTGGCCCTCTTCCTCACACCTTGGTTCTTTTTAAAATCCTAATTTGTTCCATAGTGAGTTCTCAATGTTTGAGTTTGAATGTGATTCTTCTCCTTTCCCAGTTTCAGCTGGGTTCCTTTTGAAGGAGCAGCGGTCTGTAGATGGTGGGTGGATAACAGCCAGTTCTTTCATCACCCTCCTGGGGTTCTTCCTCACCCTCCTGCCTGCGGCTGTTTGATGCCTTCACCTCAGCGGGTTCTGGGATTCTTCCTCTGGGGGTTCTTCCTCTCGAACTTTCCTCTTGTGGCTGTGGAACAGATTATTCCCGATGGGGTGGCCACCTTCCTCCTTCAACTCTTTCTTTTAGGCATGTGTGTCTTCTTAAAATTGGTGGCGAGAAGAGTTCTTTGAACTAGAAGGTTGAGCGCAGTATTTATATATTAGCTGAGATGGGCCAAATGTGTCCTTCTCTTCCTAGGTCCTTGTAGCTGGACTGTTCCCTGTGGCTCCCCTTTCTTCTCACTGGTATTGGGTTTGCCTTTCTTTTTAAAACAAAAGGTTGGACCCGCCTATTCTGGATTTGCTCACATCTTCAATTATACCGGATTTAGTTGGTGCTTCCTGACTGTTCAGTAACTCCCTTTATTCCAGAACCAACAGTGTGACTTTCTGGGTTTATTGTAGCTGTCTCACTCCCACATTCTTCGACTGATTTCCTGGGTTCTCCTGGTTGCTGGGTGAATCAACTTCATGCTCGCTTTGCGAGTTCTTGAACGTGTCTGTACGGTTTGTAGTCTGCTTTCTTTTCTGTAATTTGCAGGATTTATTCTTGGGTGATTTACAAATGTCTGGTTTGAGATAGTTCTTGTGATCCTTCATGGTCAATGAGTCTTTTCGGTACTCTCTTCAGGTGAGGCTCTCTTCTTCTTCAAGTCGGTTCTTCGTAGTGACTCTTAATTGCCTCTCCGTGTGTGCCCTTTTCATGCTGTCGTATCCTTGCAATAGCAGTTTAAGAGTGCGTCGAGTTCACAGAAGCATTCATTTCGACGGCTAAGGTTGCAGGTGTGGTAGATCTTTGATGCTGCTGTCGCGTGGCAGCTCCTTTTCATGCCTGTAGCTCTAAATACGGTTTCGCTGGAATTGGCTAAATTCCGCCCTTTAGTTGTCATCCACAGCCTTTCATCACGATCCTTCTGAATGACCTTCAACAATCGTTCCTTTTAATCTCCATACCGGTCCAGGTGCATTGCATTAGTCACAGGACTTCTTTCAGTTGTATGGTGGCGCTATTCGTTTCCCATCTTACTCTGGAGCCTGAATAATCACCTGCGTCCACCGAGACTCAGCCACTCTGTCTCCTTCCACCTCATGACGTTGACCAGTTGCTTGTCTACTCTTTCTGAGTTTCTTGAGAGCAGCCAAATGTTAGGGTCGTTGGCTGTTGAGGCTCCTCTGAGTGCCTTCCCCCATGGTTTGTTGCTGGTTTCTAAATGGGCTTCAGTAAAAAAGCATTTGGTTTGGAAACAGAGAGCGAGTTTATAAAAAACACGGAGTACAATAAATGGGCAAAACAACATGAAAAAGTAAATAAAAATGTACACACATCACCGTGGGGCTCATGTAAATACGTGGCCAAACAAGGATTATAAGATGGTGGGTGTGCATCAGGGGAATAGTGGGGTTTACCTCCCCCTCTGGGTCTGTGATGGGCTGTGGCGACTTAATGTCAGGCTTGGCCCCTTCCATTTAATAATCCAGTGGGAAGAAAGACAGCATATGAATTTATGCCCATATTGAAGAGGACCAGCAGATTACGAAATCATGAGGCGGAGATGGATCACGTGTTAGAGATTGAGGCTCTTTATCATTCTCAATTGAAGGTGATGGACAGGCTTCCTCTTATAATGCTGCAATCTGTGATTGTGGTCACCTAGTTTACCACAGTTCAATGTGTATTCATCAAATATTATTAATAAGTTATATATTAGGGAAATAACATATAATTAGTGCCTGAGATGTGAAAACAAAGGTAAACATATACACCCTGTTGAATAACAACAGAACAATGACTTGATACATTAACGACATTACTGCCACCAACAGTTGCTCCATAAAACAACAGCGGGGATTGTTTTTCCCCCACGGTTCATGATCCTGTGTTGTTCTCACCCAGAATTTATTCATTATGCTGGAGACAAACCATTATGCGGCTGGTGGCCAGGTTAACCACCATCATTCACACGAGGGAAAAAGCAGCATGCAGGCGGGCCCGCTCTGTTGGGGACCCTCACAGACCCAGGGGTTTATTTAACACAAATACCTGCCACACAGACCCTGTCCAGAATGAGGTGACAGAATGAAGATACCCTTCCACTTCCCATCCTCATGATCATGGTGGCTGGCTCTCGACAGACCCCTATCACACGCTGACATTTGACATGCTTTTCTTTTCCTTATTTACTTACAAAGGTTGAAGCACTCTTAAAGTAGATGGAAGAAAGAGAGAGAGAAGAAGTCTGTGTGTCTCAGCCAGGAAGATATAAGCACTCTTTGCTCTTATTACAAGTATGTGAGGTTTTAAGAATAAATATAATTAAGTAACAATGGGTGAGAATGAAGTAAAACCATAACTATAAAAAAAGGTAAAATGATATCATCCTTCATAAATACATCTTATTAATGAAACTATGAATGTAGCAGTTTAGTTTTGAATTTTGGTATGTAATGTTTTTATATTTCAACAAACTAAATACATAAACTTGAAAGACTAAAAAGAAAGAACGGGGAAAAAACATCTCTCAGTTTAAATCAGCAAAAGAGATCTAAAAAGTATCCCGGACGGGTGTTGGTTAGAAAAAACATGATGAATGCTTAGAAAAAAGTAAAAGAAATGCCGTTCTTTGAGAAGGAACGACAATCATACTAAATAAATAATAATTCAGTTGAAAAAATTAACCAGAAGAAATATACAAAAGCGGCTGGTGCACGGGAAAGGAACAATGGGCGGCAAGGGAACAACGATAAGACGTAAACAATGAACCACGAAAGAAACGGGCGGTCAGAATGCGACAGCACGAAGGAACGACAGAATAATAAATAAATACGAAAATAAACATATATATATATTGAAGAGAATAAAAATCGACATGGGAAAAAAGGAACGTGTGTGAGAATTCTTCAAAGTCAAACGTATTTTAAAGATGTGCTCAAAAACGCGCACGCGCAGTTTGCAAAAAAAAATGGTATGTCGTTCGAATTTGGGGAAGTTCTCTTCTTCTCTGAATCTCAGTGGTATCAGGCGTGTTTCACGCCGGATTCCAGGTGAGGGGACGGTTTCCGGTGAAGACGGACTCGGGTGGCGGGCCACACCGCCGGTATATCCAGGAGCCGTCGATGACAGTTCGTCGGGGTTCCATTATGTGTGCCTTGGTTTGGTATGGACCCCAGCTTTCATCGGTACGAGTTTTCCAGGAAAGTCCGGAAACGAAGATATTCATGGAGCCGTTCCTCGGCGGAAGGGCTTTGTTCTTCGTTGAGCGCATCATGCCATTTGGCTCGCTGCTGTTGAATTAATGCTGTATTTTGTAGTGCAGAGAGCCGAATTTCGTCTAATTCATTGATCTGTTGTAGTCGATTGAGTTGTGCCTCCGTTAAGTCTAGGCCAACTTCCTGTGCTGTACGTAGTGTTTGGATTTCGAATTCTATGGGAAAAATAGGTTGTTTTCCAAACACTAGTTGATAAGGTGAGTAACCAGTGGTGCTCCTCCATGTGGTTCGATAGGCCCAGAGTGCTTCAGGTAGTCGAGTAGCCCAGTCACGCCTATGTGATGCAATAGTTTTCGTTAGGATTGATTCTATTATCTTATTGCTACTTTCTACCTGCCCATTCGCCTGTGGGTGATATGGAGTAGTGATCTTATGCCGGACATGATAATTGTTAAGTGTTGCAGCTAATTTATGCCCAACAAATTGTGGTCCTCCATCTGTAATTATTTCTCTGGGAAGGCCATAACGAACAAATAAAAGGAACAGGAACTGTATGACAGAGTCCTCTGTGGCTCTTGGTAATGCTTCTGCCTCAACCCATTTGGTGACATATTCTGTTGCCACCAAAATATATGTTTTATGATTTGATGAAGGGTTGATGGGTCCAACGAAATCCAGAGCCCACCGTTCGAATGGTTCGATGACTAACTGTGGTTTCAGAGGCATTTCATCAGCTTGACCAGGTCGTCCTGCTCGCTGGCAACTGTCACAGGCTTGGACGAACTTCTTTGCATCCTTGAAGATCGTAGGCCAGTAATATCCTGTCTGCAATACTTTATGTCTAGTCCTACGCTCAGCGAAGTGCCCCCCACATGGTCCATCGTGACAGGATTTTAGGATGTCAAAGATTTCATCCTCTCTAACACATCGCCTGATATGCATGTCTGCTCCTGTGTGAAACAAATAACCTCCAATCCACGAAAATCGAGAACTTTTCTGAATAATCCGCTTACGCTCATTAGGAGTTAAATGTTTTGGTAATTTACCTACTGCAAGGTAATTGGCAACATCAGCATACCAGGGCGTTTGAACAGCAACAGCAAACATGTGTTCATCCGGAAATTGATCTTCCACTGCTGCTGCATCGCTTGATTTTGGTATCCTTGAAAGAAAATCGGCTACAGGGTTTTCTTTGCCAGGGCGGTCCTTGATTGTGATATCGAATTCCTGCAATAAGATTAACCATCGAGTTACTCTGGCATTTGTGACAGGCTTATTTGCTAAATATTTTATGGCAGAATGATCCGTATACAAGATAACAGGGTAGCCTGTGATATAATGTCTAAATTTATTGACAGCATGTATTACAGCTAGAAATTCTTTTTCAGTAACAGTGTAATTCAATTCAGCAGGGGATAAATTTTTGCTGATGTAATATATAGCATATGGTTTTTTATCCTCTTCCTCCCCAAGGACTGCACCAATGGCTGTATCTAAGGCATCAGATGATATCTGGAATGGTAGGTCCCAGTTTGGTCCTCGAAGGACTGGGGCTGTGGATACAAGCTTCTTTAGATCCTCGAAAGCATGGTCACATTTGTCTGTCCAAAGGAAATCAACGTTACCAGTCAGTGCATATAAAGGAGCAGCAATGTGTGAATAATGCTCTATGAATCGTCTATAATAACCTGAAAATCCAAGAAAACTGCGTACCTTCGTTTGAGTAGTAGGAGTAGGAATAAGCAAAAGTATTTGGATTTTGGCCGGGTCTACCTGAATGCCGGCTGCTGAGACATAGTGTCCTAGGATAAGTCCTTCAGTCATCATCAAAAAACATTTTTCATTGCTTAGGCAAAGCCTAGTAACAATACAGCGTTGTAGGACTTTCTCTAGGGTGTCTAGAGCTGGATCGAAGTCATCTCCGTATGGTGTAAAGTCATCCATGTAAACTTCAAGTCCATCATTGATTAAATCTGCAAAAATACTAAGGATAGCCCTCTGAAATGTGGCAAGAGCATTACATAAGCCAAAAGGTAAAACTCGATAGGCAAATGTTCCCCAGGGGCAAGTAAAGGTAGTTTTATCCTGGTCTTCAGGGGCAATCTGAATCTGATTGTATCCACTGAAGCCATCCAGGAAAGAAAAGAACTTCTTCCCTGCTAAAGTGTCCAATACTAGATCTATGAAAGGAAGAGGAAAATGATCTTTTTGTGTTGCCTTGTTAAGTTCTCTATAATCCACACAAATTCTCCATTTCCCATTCTTTTTTGGTACCACCACAAGTGGAGAGACCCATTTACTATCAGAGATAGGGTAGATAAAATTCACATCTAAAAGTTTTTGAAGTTCAGTTTTTACAACATCTTTTAGATGGGGATTAAGTCTCCTTTGCGGCTGACGCACAGGTCCGGCATCTTTTTCTATGTAAATGTGGTGGGTACATAACTGGGGATCGATTCCTTTCATATCAGGGTAGTCCCATGAAAATGCTTCTTGATATTTTGTTAACAGATGGATGAGCTTTGTTTCTTGTTCCGGTGTGAGATTAGCATTGATGTTTAAAGTTTTCCCCGGTGCAATTTCCACAGTTTTACTATTTGCAACACAAGTGACAGGTATTATTTGATCATGAATATCTTTCAGGGGATCTTCTTCTAATTCATTATCAAATGCTGCTTTTATCATGTGACATTGTGTGCGAGGTTCAATTTGAGTAATGAAATTATTAATGGCATCGTCTTCTGTTTGATCTTTGAAATCGAGTGCCTCTTGTATAGTTAATGGAGATCTGATGTTATCAGTAAGATATGATACAGGGTGCTTATTCGTTTTAATCATTGTGACACTTGGCTGCGCTGGAGGATATAAAACTAAATTTTTGCTATTTGGTCCTCTGGTTATGGTCATATTTCCCTGCCGACAGCCAATGTAGGCATCGGCAGTAGCGAGCCAAGGTCTACCTAAAATTAGCGGGTGTCCATCAAGTCGTGTTTTTGGATTAATTATCAGGAAATCGGTTGGATACTCCCAGGATTCTACAGAGACCATGACATCATGTAGAGTGCCCTCTGGTCTAACCACAGATCGGTCAACCAATTCTAACAGAGTAGAGGTGGGTTCTACAGATGTAATGCCGAGCTTTTGGCAAGTTGTGGTTGTTAAAATATTAATTGCAGCCCCTAAATCAACTAAGGCATTAGGCAGGGTCTGGCCATAAATTTGAACAGTTATAATTGGATTCCCGGGGTCTTCATAGTTAAGGGGTGTTTCTCTTCCCGACAATAGGTCAGATAAGGTGCCGACTACTTGGACTCTTGGATTGTTTGTTATATTCCTCCTTGGTTTCTTTATGCACAATTCTTTTATGGTTTTGGCGTATATGGGAATGTCTTGAATGGCTTGGAGGAATGGAATTTTTATGTACAAGTTTTGTAATTCTCCTAGAATGTCGAAGTCAGGATATTGTATGGATCGAGGTATGGCTAATCGTTCTGGGAACGGGGGAGAGGATGTGGTTGCTTGATTATGAGTTTGTTGCTTATTTACATCCTCTTGTTGTGACTGATGTTCTCTGGGTAACTGATCTTCAATATGAACTGTTTTATTTCCCTCAGTTTCAATTATACGTCCAGATCTTAACTGAAGATCATTGCACTCCCTCAGGTCGGGTCCTAGTTCTGGTGATTCTATGATTTGAATAGATTGGACCCGCCTGTTGTTTGGATTGGGATCGGGTTGGGCTGGGAGTTGCGGTCTCAGGTTAGACTGGGGATTTTGTTGTAAAGCTGGCAAAGTAGGTTGAGGGAGCGGAATAGTTCCAGCTGGGTGGTACATTGGTCTTTGCCAGCTTGTCTGCCAGGGTGAACTTTGTGAAGTAGAGGGAGCCCATTGTGAAGGATACGGGCCATTTTGCCAATATGGTGGAGTGTATGGGAAATTCGGCCAACCAGTTTGGCTTGTTTGATTCAGCCATGGATTTGGAGAAGGAAATGATTGTGGTGACCAGTTTGTAAATGGGGTTTGAGATTGATTTTGCCACATACCATATTGTTGAGCATTATACTGTGGGTTTTGAAAGAAAGAGGTTGAGTCCGGAAACATACCAGGTTGTCTCGGCTGCCACTGGCGGCGCTGGTTGATCGAATTCACTGATTCTGGTTCTTCTTCTGCTTCCTTATATACCGCTTTCAATCCAGGAAGTGAGGGGCAGCTCTCCGTAAGGTGATCTTTTGTACAGATGGCGCATGTTTGGACTTTATCTAATGGACACTCCTTGTGGTTGTGTTTTTTTCTGCATCGGGGGCAGAAGATTGCCATATTCTGTTCTGCCTCCAGCTGCTTCTGTTTAGCCTGCACAATATCAAGTTGTGTAGTTAGTGTCACCATAATATCAGTTTTAAAATTCTCTAATAAATTTCCAATTTCTGCACGTGTTACTCCTTCTACTGATACTTTGTTATCTCTTGCAAACCGATCATATTCTGTCGGTTTTATTCTTGTGCTGCCTCTCGAACTCCTGATACATAAGTCAAGGATGTCAGTAAAATTCTCTTGATAAATATCCCCTTTGCCCATAATATTTAATGTTTCAATCCATTGTTCCTTCATGCCCCTCATTAATGCAGTTTTTAACACATTATCAGGTAAAGGTAGCGATGCATAAGGAGATCTTTGTAGATTATACTGAAAACGTTCCACATACTCCTCTAATGTTTTATTTGGTCTGGCTGACATTTGAAATATTTCGTCTTTTAATTCTCTAGACCTACAATAATCCTGATATTTCTTTAAGAAGGATTCTTTCATTTGATCCCAATTGTTGATAACCCCGCCACCTAGCCCCATAAACCATCTTAAAGCAACCCCTTTCAATGTAGAGGGGAATAATTTCAATTTTTGGGGATCGGTGGTGTAATCATACCCCCGACATAACACATCGAATTCGAATAGGAATGCATCCGGATCTTCTGATGTGAGTCCGTGAAATGTGGGGATATGCTGAAGAGGGATAGCTTTCATGGGTGCATTTGCTGCAGAATCCACTATAGGATATTGTAATGTAGAGGTTTGAGTGTTTGGCTGGGTTTGAGCGTTTGGTTGGTTTTGAGCCATGGGATCGAATATATGCCAGTAACCTTCTGGGATATCTAGGAGGGTATTCCTAGGTTGGGTGGGAACGGTTTTGACAGGGATCTTTTTAATAGTGCTTCCTTTATCTGGAATAATGGGAATACCAGGTGTTTGAGGAGATTGAATCTCTTCAACAATGACTTTCACAGCACTCCCCTTATCTGGGCTATCTAATGACTGATTCGTTTCAAGAGGAGATTTTGGTTCCTTGGTTTCCCCTGTTTCTCCTTCTCCTTCGCAAAAGTTGCTAGAGTTCCCTTCCTGCAATAATTCTGGAGTGGAATTTTCAACTTCTTGAAAGTCCTGCTCCTCAGTTTGACTATGCACCTCAGCACAGGCTACAGATGGTGATCCTGTGGCCTGAAGGGAACTAGTAGGTGGTTTGGAAGTGTTTTTCTTGAAGCCTACCGATGGCTGAGACTCTGTTTTCTTATAGATTTCGTCTATGAAGGTCGTTCGGCCAAGGGTCACCGGCCCCTTAGCTTTTTCAGGTTTGGATGGGGGTTTGATATTCTTTTCTGGTATTTTCTGCTTAGTCATGCACTCAAAAATAAACTACGAACTTCTATTCAAACAAGCAACAACAAATCTGTTAGGAAAGCAGATAATGAGCAGGTCTTTTACATGCTCTGCACGTAGGTTCTTACCTTCCGTTTTTAGGATCCAACTCCTCCCTAGCAGGCTTGTACACTACTCTGAAAAAAAGACAAATGGCTACACTCTTTCCCCGGCAACGGCGCCAAAATGTAGAGCTATAAAAAGGGTCTCTTTCACCTCTAATCACCTCACATTAATATGTCAACCTGAGAGCGTTTTTTCATTACAAAGAGTGACTCAATCCGAGGCTCATTTGTCAGAGTAATGCTAGTAGTACAATGCTTAAGAAATACAAGAGTAAACGGATGCTTAACTGAAATCAAATTACTTTGAAGAAATAAATCACACACTCAGGAAACTCAATAACTCATTAGTCAAGGGTTCGGTAATAATAAACCATCCCTTCAGAAACTGATGGAAAAAGAACTAAAGCATAGATCACAAGCCTGGGAGCTAAACAGTGACTGATACTGCTCACTACAGTCTTAGATCATCTCTCACAGCAAACCATCAAATGCAGATAAATAGATCAGCAAAGGACATAAAGGATTAAACCACAATTCTGAAATGGAACAACAACTCTAAAATGGAACAGCAAGTGAATACTAAGTCCCGCGGGTTATAATCAAACTCAATCTATACACTCTTTGCAATCAAGGAACATTCTATCATTCTAAAGGCGAATTACACAAATCATATTAATGGAACAACAATAACGATTAATGAATTATGGAACAATACTGATTCAGTAGAAACGCACACAACACAAATGTTAATATAACAGCTCTGTAATATAACAGTAAGGATATGCGATTAACTCTTTGAAAGGAATAATAACGCAATGCGGAGTTAACACACAAGTCTAGCTGTAGAAATTTCAATGATTCAAACTTGAACAGAGCATGTAATATGAACTTGTAAAGCATATCAAATAATCGAATAGCAATAATAAACAAACCACACAGAAACGAAGCTGGAATGGTACAGAAGCAAGTGTCCTTCGGGGCCGGGCCCTTAGCCTCCAAGGATACACCGCTTTAGGTTAACGCAGACGCGAAGATGGAATAATCACCAGGCTTTCATTAATACATTGATCAAAAATACATCGAACCAGTTCTCAACAAAGCTTAATAACCAAATCTGATGTTTTACAGAAGATTACATAAAACGTATCTTATCTCGCCATTCTCTCCTAAACTAACAGTGCTGTCTCTTTTTATAAGGACGATGGCGGAGATGTCCAAGCAACTAGATAAAATAAAGCAGCGATCCCTCAGGATCTTCGATCCTGAGGGATTCGCCAAACAGTTAACTCTTCATCCTGTCTTTGCTATTGCGCTGAGCTGGTGTCCTCTCCTTCTTGCCGGAGCCGATTCACCTTGATCTTGTTTCCCTATGTTTGCTTTCGGTTCTCATCCAGAGGGACAACAGTTATCTCCACTTCGTTCTTATCTTTAGAGCGGCAACTCTTCGTTTTCTTCTTTCCCTGTATAGAAAATAACCATTATCAGTGGCTAAGTTATACACATCGATTCTCACATGTTTTGTGATAGTTCCTTATGACTTTCCAAATCTGAGGCATTCTACAGGTTGGACTCTTGGGATACTTTTGATACTATTGTACATACTTTTCATATTTTGGCTAAGGAAAGATCAGGGGTTTTGCGGCACTTGTTGGGATCCTTGTGGTGTTCTATTATTGATGGTGTTTCTTCTTTGTTTACTGTAAGTTTCTTCATGTTTAATGTATGCCATCCTTTCATCATGCTTCTGAACTAAGTTGAATGAGTGATTAAGGTTGAATCCATTGTTTACAGTGCTTAGCCTTTGAATTCAGTTAGTTCTATATGTTTTCAGCTGTTTGGAGAGGATCCAAGTTCTTCTTTGCCCTCTTCAGCTCCTCGTCGGTCTAATCTATCCATAAATCCAATTTAAAGCATCAAGATCATCACCTACCTCGCCCCAGCTTGAACTCCGCAAAGGTCTGACCTTATCCCCGGACCCAAAACTTGTTTTCCCATTTCTCCAGCGAAAACCCAAAAAACCAAAAATCAAACATACCTATCTCTTTACTAGCCTAAAATCAGTTCTTATTGTAAGTCATCTCGCATCCTATTGCTTATTTTCTCGAGATTGAAGGAGAGAGCCCTCTCCTGTCCTCGTAGGGCTAGCTACGAGGCTGAGCGTGGTTTGATGTAGCCTTGAGTTTTACTTCATTTCAGCCTGAGGTAGATTTGAGTGCTAACATGTCCCAATGAGTAGGGATCATATCCCTGGATTCCCACACAAAATTCCTGAAGTAGATTGGTTAAAAAACCTACCTACCTTTCAGGGTGAAAATGTTGAGCACCCCTTGTTACATCTAATTAAGTTTCATATGCATGTGTGGAGTTTCAAAGTTGAATGGGATGAGGAATGTCTTATGAAAATGTTCATGGCAACATTAGATGATAAGGCAAGGGACTGGTATGAATGGTTAGAACCTCATAGTTTATTTTCTTTGAAAGACATGCACCAAGTATTTTATGAGAGATACAAAGAAAACTCTCCATCCCTGTCATGGGATTGTTGTGATCAATCTTAGAACTTCATACAATAAAACTCTCCATCCTTGTCATGGGATTGTTGTGATCAATCTCAGAACTTCATACAATACCTATTAGACATGGATGAGGATCCGATTCACATGCATCCTAAATATATGTTTAGAATCCATTCAAGACTTCTCATGTATCATAAGAACCCAGATGAATCAGCCTGAGGAAGAAAGCAAATAAGAGACAACAGACATTCTCAAGGTATTCCCAGAAACTCGATGTTGATTCATCCATCATCCCTTGTCATTGAGGATCAAGATGACATTCTACTCCTCAATCCGGCCACAAGAAATGATAGCTATTGCACTTTTGATCAAAGAAACACAAGAGCATCTTCCCCTTTGACAAAAGAAGAAATAGATCAGATCATCAGTAGACAGCCAACCTCTAAATTTTTTTACAGAACGGACATGCTTGCCCATTCATCTGATGAGTTTTGTTGTACAAAGTTGGAAAGCCCCCTTGTAAATCAGAATGAAGAAAGGCTTGTTGATAATCCAGTATGTTTGATTGGTAGCATTACTTACTTCAATGATTTTCCTAGTTTTTATTAGTCTGATCATGATGTTGTCCAAACTGAAGTTGATCTTGCAGAGCCATCATTAACAGATTTGTGGGAGGAAAATCAGTTCCATCAAATTCAAGAAAGTAATGGACGAAGTCAACCTATCTATGATACTGATGGGGAAAGTTATGAAAGTCTAGTAATAGATGAAGATTCATTGAATTTTCACTCTGTTACACCTCATATCATCAGTAATAGTTTCCATGTGATTAGAGATCAGCAGTCTTTCATCTCACAGGGAGAAGAGGAAAATAAGGAAGAGATTTTTTAGCAGGTTGAAAACAAGGAGCCTTCTCTTGAAAAAGAGGAAGCAATAGAAGAAACTCGTTCTTTAGAATACATTTACCTTTTCACAGAGCTCAACCCACTAGATTAGAACATCTCAAAGGTCCAAGAGGACAGCACTGCAGTTTATGATGAGTCCTCCAGTTTAGAAAGTGATCAAGATGAGGGAGATTTACTTTCTCAAAGGGATCTTTCGTTTGATCCAGTGGAAGAGGAAGCAGTCCTGGTTGAACACTACTTGTCAAATACTCACAACCAGTTATCATTTCACGATCCTTATGCTCATTTCCTGCAAACATTTGATGAAGGATCAAAGGTCATCAAGATCAGCCTGTTGCAGAAAACAAGAAACGTTTTAAAAGCTGCTCTTAAAAAACAAAGAGAATGGGAGTGGCCCTGCCTATCCATCATGCTTAAAAAGGTGAGCAGAAAATACCAGTCATGGGATCATCTAATTGGCTGGATGTATTGGAAAAGAGTATTTTTCATCTAGACTTGTAAATACTTCAAGTTAGAGTAGGGTCGGTAGGAAAATCTCAATAAAGCTCAGCCTTTGAGGATTTAATTAGTTGTTTTTTATTTATGCAAAGTTTCATTCCATGATGCAATTTTGTCTCTATTCCATGGACCCACAGCAAGCCAGACAGTCTAATCCTGGTTTGACTCTGTTTCAATTTTTGTTTTAGAATGTAGAGAAAGAAATCTGCTAGACAGTTTAATCCTAACAGATATTAATTTAGGTAGAGAAGCTATGAGGCCAACTATTTAAGATGGTCTCATGGAGTAATAAGGGTAGAAGTAGATAGGTTTATTTTTCTGTTTGTTAAAAAATTGATGATGTAAAAGGTCTGCAAGTCCAAATGCACCTTGAAGAAAAATGTTAGGATAGTAGAATGGGTAGGTAGTTGTTTGGGAGAATATTACTGCTGATATGATGTCTTGATGATTCATGGAAACTGATCAAAGAGAAGGGGATGTGTCAAGTACTAGGCATCTGGCCTACTTCCAAATATCATTTTCTAAGATTCTTGACATTTTCAAGAAGATGTCATCCCCATGTGGAGCCACTATTAGCCACCTATAAATTTTTGACAAGCAAACAGGTGGTTAAATATGTTTCTGACTCTTCAAGAGAAAAATTTCCCTTGAAAATATTTCATCCTTGAAGCCTCCTTGTGTCTTTTTCCCTTTAAAGAACCCTCATTGTTGTTTCCATGAAAGAACCCTGTTGTTTTGTGAAGAAGACTACTGTCAAATAGGCATCCATTTCCTTATTCTTCATTCCTACATTTTCCCTTTTGTCACCTTTATTCCCCTCATAAAAAAAATTCCTTCATTAAACCTCTAAACCATCAAAATCCCCTTTTTAAACCTTGCAGTGCCCTTGATTTGGTTTAAAAATCTAGTTTTTCCTCTACCGGAACCCTCCCCTTGGCCTTAAAAAGCACTATTTTTGACCTAAAAAACCCTTTTTTACACTATATTAGGACTTAAGCCCCCGAGGGCTTATATGTCATAGCCCCTTTCTTCATCGGCCCTTAGCCCAGCAACCAGGTGCTAAAAACTCCAAAATTCCCTTTAAAAGGCCTTTTCCCCTTTTAAAATGATTTTGTGCTCATTTTAAAATTTAAGCCCCTAAGGGCTTATTTCTGTTAACACCTCCCCCATATAACCTGTTCTCCAGGACCAAGCTCTAGCCCTCAGGCGCTAATTGCAATCGGAAGTTTTCTGTGAGCGCCTTTCCTTTGTCTTTTCGAAAATCTCCGATGCGATTGGTCTTTCCCTTCTCAACCCCCGCAGATGTTATCTCCACCGTTGATCTACACGGATCAACAGTTATCTCTCTTTATCTTTCTCCACCCATAACCCCTCTCCATTACCCCCAAATTGAGTATGGACTGTCGATCCAGTTCCAGATTAGACGGCTAGTGCTTAATCGCATCGTGCTCATCCATCCGTTCCCCCCCCCCCCGCCTGTGCGATCTCCGATTGTATATCAACCATCTGTTTGTGTGTATCCAACAGTTGGAAATAAACCCGATAGATCAACATACCTCCGTGCTGGCGCTCTTACCTTTGATCATGACCGTCCATTGTAATAGATCCAACGGTTGCTATTAAACCTGATGGCCCTTTTCTGCCATGCGCATCTTATCCCATCGCGCTCGCACCTCAACCGTTAGATCTCACAACCCCACATCCAACGACCAGGAGGCATATCGCATTATTTTTATTCCCGATAATTAACGTTTGTAAATCATGCGATATAGGTGGTTTTGTTTTTCCACGCGTTGAGCAGTGTATGGAATCGTGTGATTTTTTCCAATTCCACTTATCGCCTCTGACCCCGCATGAAAACCACCATGGTTTTCTGCCTTACCACCTTTTCCACTCTACATTGAATTTTCATATTTAAATCGCAACCGTTGATGGATACGATCCAACGGACATGATTTGATCTCACCCCCGCTCGTCCTCCATCCATCTGCTCGCAAAATTACTCTATCAAATGAGCCTCCATCGTTGATCTCCATTAACTTTATTTCATCCAATGGTCCTGTTATAACCTCACCTTCGCCCATTATTTGTTCATTTCTCCTCCCCAATGACCCGATCAGTGAATCTCGACCATAGATTTCCATTATTAACTCTGGTCCCACGGTTCAAAACGTACATCACCCCAGACCTTCATCAGATCAGTTTTTTCACCATTACACATGGTTTTCACCCATTTTTCGCCTGCATCCACTATTTTCTTCACCGCGCCTCCATTTCCTGGGCCCTCCAGAGCAATCCTTCTCCACTCCCTCTAGATTTCATAACTTGTTTATTTTATTGTGCAGGGTTACAGGTGTTAAACTCACTCTATTTCACAGTCACTGTCAATGGAGACGTGAAGCACCAGAAAACTATCTCAGAGCCAAAGAAATAGTCAGAGAATCAGCAAAGAGTATTTGTGAAGAGGATTAAGGGATTTAAGGCTCCTTATTGAAGATTTAACACCTATAATCCAATGTTTAAAGCTAAAAGGACATAGATGAAGATCATGAAGATAATTAAGAGGCCTGAGAAGGCCTAAAGCACATGAAACAAGCCATATCATTACTTTAATGACAATAGGAAATTATTTTTCCAAAAAGGAATGGCTACATCCCTTCTACTATCTTCCATCAAACACCAGAACCATTATTACACTGACAAGGGCCTTAAAAGACTGTCAAGACCACAGTTATGGAAGTATGGAGACCTGCAGACCTTCTATCCATGTTACTTATTTCAGAAGGCAACACATAGTACCATTAGTCGGAGTACTTCGGAGAACATACCTAGAGTCATCAACAAAGACTTCTAGACCATACTACAGAGTACACACAGTTAATAAAGAGCCATTTTCCAGAATGGGCATTCGACGTTCTTCTCCTCTGTCATAATGAAATAATTAAGTTTACATCTACTCCTTCTATCACTCATTCTCCTATAAGAACCCCTAAAGAATACATTGTAAAGGTTGTTGTTGGTTGATGGGGATTTTATCAACTATTGGAACTGTTATTGAGGGAAGTAGCTGAGTAGTTTGTAAATATTAGGCTGGGAGGAGAATATTGGAATGTAAAGAGCCATTGAACTCAAAGTATGTGACTAGTTTTTCACATCAATTGAACAAGCAAATTTCACAGGATCTTGGTCTATATTACGGGTGATGTTTTCCTTACTATGATTGTATTATTTCATGTCTTTCACACTATCCATTATTCTCTGATAAGAATTAGTAATCTAGCTTAGGATATACTACTGCAAAGTACCCTAATGCTTCCTACTCTTCTTATCTTTGATGTTTTCTGCTAATTGTGTATCTAAGAGCAAATTCATCATAATTTAACCAGTATACAAGTTGGGTGGTCCATGCTTACTAATGTATGAATTTAAAGTTTGTTCTTAGATGTTCTTGTTTGGTGTCAGCTGGAAGAATTGGGATACTGGGGATTTAGAGTTAGCCCTGTCCACTAGGGTCTTTTTCCAACAGTTGGCCTTTCTAAGATCTCTTTGAGCTAGTGTCAAAAGAATTGATGGTTAAAAGTCCTTCTCTGATCTTACGCCTTACCCTGTGTTCAATCTTTAATGTCTTCTACTATTCTGAAAGTGGTTATGAGGACTGCTGGATTGTTTTCCTTAAGAGTATGCTGAAAGAAGGTCTGGATTTTAAAGACATCTGACCTGATCTTAAGCTACCCTTTGTGGCTTTATGAGAGTTTCCTTTGAATTATGTCAAAAGCAGGCCTGGATTTAAATGACATCTGACCTGATCTTACGCTGCACTTTGTTTTCCTTCTTTCACCCATTCTTAATGTTCCATTCCACCATCTATCTAAAAAGATCCTTTGGTATAGATGACTTGCCCTATGGAAAACCTTGGATAGTTGTTATGCAAGTAATCTCCTTTCATGACTCCATAGCCCAATGGATTAACCTTTATATTGACTTATCTTCCATGCTAAAACATCCTTCTATTCAGTTCCTTCCTTACTTCCATAATCTTCTCAGTTAATGATCTCCAACCAATCCAACCAAACAAACAAACCTAAAACCCTATGCTTCATACCTAGCCTGATACCTCATTTTGAACTTCAAAGATATATCATTCTTTGCATTTATAGAGAGATCCCTCTCTGGATACAGGAGGGCTAGATCCTAGGATCCCAAAATGGTTTGATGTTGTCTTGTCTTTTGGTCTTGCCAATCTGGCCAAAACACAGGAACCCAAACACAAAGC